>VCII01000543.1:0-180228 GCA_006030095.1 Triplophysa siluroides
TGTTTCGGGTTGAAGCCCGTATCAGATTCAAGTCACTAATGCTTGCCTACTGGACTATCACTGGATCTGCACCGGCTTACTTTCACACCCTCCTGCACTCCTATGATGATGTCATAGATGAACTCACTTGAGTATCTGGAGTTCACACTGAGGATTCTCGAGTGCGTCACAGATGTGTTTGAGTCCTGAATCCATCAGTCGACTGTTGCTCAGATTCATCTCCTTCACGAGGGTTTTACAGGAGAGAACAGCAGCTAGAGCTGAACACTGATTCTCTGTCAGCTCACAATCATTCAATCTAAACACAATAACACAACATCATCTCAATAAACATCACCTGTCTGACAGTCTGTACTGTATGAAGTTCTCGTGTATATGATACTCACATGATTTTAGTCACTTTGCTGTGAGAGTCCATCAATAGAGCCGAGAGTTTCTCTCCATCCAGATCTCCCAGTTTATTGTGACTCAGATTGAGTTCTTTCAGCAGTAATGGATACACATCTAGAGCTTTACAGAGATGATCACAAGCTTCTTCTGCAGCACGAGTCTTCAGAAATCTACACACAAAGATCATGTGTTCATGTTCAGCACTTCACATGTGTAACTGAACAGATTCAAGAGGTCTGTTGTGTGTAACACACAGTGTGAGTCTGCTGGATTGAGCTCATTCAGAAGGAAAATGACTCATTTAACACTAAATCAACTGAGCCTTAAAACATGATCATATAAAATATAAAGTCATATGTGAACACTGCTTGAGAAATATCATATTATAATTTTCTTGACTCTTAATAGTTTTAACACAACTGAACCTAGTTTAGAGAAATGTGTCTACATTAATAAAACAAAATCCATTCCACATTAATGTATACGGAGCCCCGGAAGGGACATGGTGGTGGAAAAATATGGGAGGAAAGAGAAAAAAAATGTTCAAAGGTTTTGCCTTCATCGAGAAACATTGCGTTCCCTCCCAAAACTTTGTGTTCTCTGATAAAACATTTTTGACTTCTGGCAAAAATATTTGCGCTGTCTTGCAAAATGTGAGTTCGGACAAAAACGTCACGTTCAATGTCAACTGGCAGAGTTTTAGACTTTCTCTGCACACTAACACTGGAGGGGTTCGAATAATTGCAGATTCCCGAACCAATAACGTGAGCTAGACGTTGATATATCACAAATAAAACATTTGCTCAGACAATGATCCAACAACTTAGTCTTCCTCATTAGGCTTATAATTTAAACTGATCTCTATATGAGCTGGCGATATGGACAAGTCCGGGAATCTAGTACATATGAACTCCTCCTTTAATACAATAGGCAGAACAGGACGTGTTTGTCCGAACTCGCTGAATGTTTTGCGTTTGAAAAATATTTTTCTCTTCCCTCTCATATTTTTCCACCACCGTATCCTTTACAGGGCTCCGTAATGTATTATTTAATGTATTATTTCTTGGTCTTATTTCTTATACTGCATTTTAAATGTTTGAATCATTTCTCTGATCTATTCTCTGTTGAGTGATATATCAGACTTCATATTTATATAAGATTTTAAAGCCTTTATCACCTGACAGTGTTGAGCTCACACGTGTGATCTTGTAGTAACTGATAGATGAGTTTGACTCCTGTTTCTCCAGGATCATTTCCTCTGAGATCCAGCTCTATCAGATGTGAAGGGTTTGATCTCACAGCTGAAGATAAAGATTTATAACCTTCTTCTCCAATACTGCACTCGGACAGACTAGAGAACAAAATCATGATTATAAATAAAATATTCAATCTAAATCTTCATCATTCCTGAATCATCTAGTTTATTTTTACTCAGACTGCAGAAAGTCAAAAAGTTAAAGTTGCATCTAAACATTTATCAACATTAAATAAATTTAACATCTGATGCTGTGATTCTGAACAGGTTGAAATATAAACTCATAATAAAGATCAAGTCCTCACATGAGTGTGTTGATGCGACAGTGTTTGTCCTTCAGTAGATCACAGATCTGATTCACTCTTGACTCGTCTAGTTTATGACGACTCAGATTCACTTCTCTCTGGAGTAAAGGATTTATACCAAGAGTTTCTGTCAGATACTCAAAGGCTTTCACTGCAGAAGAACTGCTCAAGAACCTGCAGAAAACAAGAATTATATATTAAATCAGTTTAATTATTTACTGTCACGACATTATATTGCAAATTATGAAGATCAATGTCTTAAAATTATAAACAACCAATTTTGATGTTAAGTAAAACTCACCTGACAGTGTGTGATCTTGTATTAGCTCATAGATGAGTTTGACTCCTGTTTCTCCAGGATCATTTCCTCTGAGATCCAGCTCTATCAGATGTGATTCAGGGTTTGATCTCACAGCTGAACATAAACATTTATAACCTTCTTCTCCAATACTGCACTCGGACACACTAGAGAACAGAAAAAGATCACAGATGATTAATTCGTCATTTTAAAATCACCTGAATCTTTATAGTTAACTAATGAATGTGGAGGAATATTGTGAATATGTCAGACATCAGTTCACCTGAGAATCTGAAGTCTACAGTTATTCTTCAGCCCTTCAGAGAGAAGCTCAATTCCTGAATCCTGTAGATCATTGTTGCTAAGATCAAGTTCCTCCAGACTACTGACCAAACTGAGAGCTGAAGCCAGAGCTGAACAACTTTCCTCTGTTAGAGCACACTTACTGAACCTGAAAAAGACAGAAACAACACCATACAAGAGTTTATGTTTAACCCTTTAAACCTTTCTGGAGTATCAGACTGAACTGTCATTTATAGTGCAGAGATTTTCAAACTGTGGGTCGAGACCCATTTGTGGGGGGTCAAGGAAAGTTACGCGGCTGTTGCGATGAATGACAGAAAAACAGTCCTGTTAATGACAGACATTCATCGCAACACCTATCGGTATTGTTATTAAACTTACATTATATTTATTAATCTCAAAATGTAATTAATTTCTCGGTGGGATCTGTAATCAAAAAGTTAGGGAATCACTATAAGGGGATTTCACATTATAACAGTAACTCTATTTGCATCCACCGACGATAATGAAAACTTTAAGCTGGTGTGCTGTCACTTAAATGAACGTGAAGGACCTGCTGCTGATGCTTAGTATGTTGTGTGTCAATCGACATCCAGTAACTTTTTGCTTTCTTTTCCACACTCTTAAACACTGAATCTGAACCTCCGCCTATGTCATTGTCATGTGTGACCTTTCCAATGTGATTACGTACCACGTGAAGTACACGCATCAGTGAGGTAGTGCAAGCTGTGTATTTATGTTTAAAAAGTATATCATTTTTTTGTTTTCTAAAAACTAAAAGGGTGAAGACCCTATAGCAGGGGTGGGGAACCCTGATCCTGGAGAGCCACTGTCCTGCAGTGTTTATCTCCAACCTAATCAAACACACCTGAACCAGCTCATTAGAGTCTTCATGATTACTAGAAACTTCACTACAGTGTGTGTTTGAGCTGGTTGGAGCTAAACTCTGCAGGACAGTGGCTCTCCAGGATCAAGGTTCCCCACCCCTGCCCTATAGTATCCTTTGGCATTCTTCCCCATTCTTCTTCCACCATTGTGTCTATGGCGCCCACAGAACTGCTCATGGGTAAAATTTTGCACACACACACACAAAAACACAGACTTCAGTCTGTAACTCAAACCCTCTAGCGCCACCAACAGTCCAAAGTTTCACACACATTTCTTAACCGTAAGTGCTAGAACTCACGGGTTGCGGCGAGAGAAGATGTGTTTAATGGCCTCCGTCTGCTTCTTCACCGCTGATAAATGTTGTGAAAAATCCTTGACGGTGTCACCAAACAGCCCACCTTGTGCCATGGGAGCATCGAGAAAGCGTACCCCTCATCTGCGCAAGATTAAGCTATAGGTGTCTCTCCTGGACCACCACAGTGGACATCGTACGACCCAACGCGCGTGCTGTCACCTTGGACACACGGAGAGCGAAGTCAGTGGCGATGCGCAGTTCCTGCATGACAGCTGGGTCGTGTCTTCCCTTGTCCAACTGCTTCAACGCCTTAGCTTGGTGGACCTGCAAGAAAGCCATGAAGACCGGAGGCAGCTTGACCCACAGCAGTGTAAGTCACGAGTGTCGACCCCTCCAGGTGGCAGCCGTCTGCGGGCACAGATGCTATGCGACGGCTGACTCGACCTGGGGTACGTCGACATATCCCTTAGCTGGCCCCATGTCCAGGGAAGTTAGGGCGAGGGAGCTCCTTTGACGTGCCGAGAAGGGGGCAAATTTGTGTAAATCGTTTGTAAGTCATTCTGACGTAATTTTCAGAAACATGGAAATTCGTGCTTTCAAACGTAAGTTGGTATGAAAGAAATGGACACCTGCTCCCTAACACGTGTAAATGTTGCGTAAAACATTCAAATGTTCTGTACTCTTTTAGACAACTGATGACAGTGCCTTTTGATGCTCTGTGTCTCATAATGAAATTTCACTAGTTCCTCTGGCCAGTCTTTTTTTAGTCTTTTACTCTTTAACTTTGGGGGAAACGCAGTGCCTTCAAAGCGTTCTTAGGCACTGTCAGCTGGCCGCTTTCAGAAGAGCACCAGAGATTGTTTCACATGGCTACAAATATACACACGTTTATTTATGAACGTATTGCTAGGCATATAGCCTATTAGTCTCTTATGCATTCATGCAATATAACGTGCCAAACCTGAGAATGGAGTCCAGAAGTTTCCACAGAATTCGGTGTAATTTGCGTAGCTGTAATTGATAGGCGGGATTATGCTAATTGTGAATGAGCATGAATGCATGTCCTATTTGGGAATGATTGGAATTCATTAACATGCACATATTTAACTATCGAATGTGACGTTTACAAAGTATTTGTGAATCCGGAGGAGAGTTTTTTTTAAAGGTCTGTTTTACGCTTCATAATGACTCATATATTCACAAATGTTTCATGAATGAGGCCCAAAAAGTGTTAAACAAGAAAGCAAGAAAAGTTAGATCATTGCAATTGCAAACCTACCTCAAGATCTCCAAATCAGACTTTTTATTCTTAATTCCATCACAGAGCAGCTTGACTCCTGAATCCTGTAGATTATTATTGCTCATGTTGATCTCCTTCAGATTGTTGTCTGATCCCAAAACATCAGCCAGAGCTGAACAACTCTTGTCTGTTAAATTACAGTCATTCAACCTACAACGATAAAATGTATTAAATGCATACCATAGATTTTATAACTTCAAATATGAAATAATGTATAAACCCAAATATTTACTAAAACATTCACTTTATTTGTATTGTTCTTCACTTTGCTCTTGATATAGAAATGTACAGTTAACTGAACCAATAAAAGTTAAAATAACCTACAAGATCAAAAGACATCCTAAAGTGAGAGTTCACCCAAAAATGAGAATTCTGTCATCATTTACACATCCTCATTTCTAACCTGCATGACTTTCTTTCTGTCTGTACAATACAAAAGAAGATGTTTTGAAGAGTTTTGTGACCAAACAACGGCGGCACCCATTCAGGTCTCTTGTATGAACCACTGGGAGGTCAATGGGTACTGTCATTGTTTGGATACTAACATTCTTCAAAATATCTTCTTTTGCGCTCTACATTAGAAGAAATTCATTCATATTTGAAATGACAACAGGCTGAATAAATGATGAGGAAATGAAAATTCATGCAAACCCCTCCCTATTTCCACACATTACCCGCCTACTGTATCACAGTTGACCCATTTGTGGGGGGTCAAGAAAAGTCACGCGGCTGTTGCGATGAATGACACAAAAACAGTCCTGTTAATGACAGACATTCATCGCAACACCTATCGGTATTGTTATTAAACTTACATTATATTTATTCATCTCAAAATGTAATTAATTTCTCGGTGGGATCTGTAATCAAAAAGTTAGGGAATCACTATAAGGGGATTTCACATTCTAACAGTAACTCTATTTGCATCCACCGACGATAATGAAAACTTTAAGCTGGTGTGCTGTCACTTAAATGAACGTGAAGGACCTGCTGCTGATGTTTAGTATGTTGTGTGTCAATCGACATCCAGTAACTTTTTGCTTTCTTTTCCACACTCTTAAACACTGAATCTGAACCTCCGCCTATGTCATTGTCATGTGTGACCTTTCCAATGTGATTACGTACCACGTGAAGTACACGCATCAGTGAGGTAGTGCAAGCTGTGTATTTATGTTTCAAAAGTATATCATTTTTTTGTTTTCTAAAAACTAAAAGGGTGAAGACCCCATAGTATCCGTTGGCATTCTTCCCCATTCTTCTTCCACCATTGTGTCTATGGCGCCCACAGAACCGTTCATGGGTAAAATTTTGCACACACACACAGACTTTAGTCTGTAACTCAAACCCTCTAGCTCCACCAACAGTCCAAAGCTGCACACACATTTCTTAACCGTAAGTGCTAGAACTCACGGGTCGCGGCGAGAGAAGATGTGTTTAATGGCCTCCGTCTGCTTCTTCACCGCTGATAAATGTTGTGAAAAAATCCTTGACGGTGTCACCAAACAGCCCACCTTGTGCCATGGGAGCATCAAGAAAGCGTACCCCTCATCTGCGCAAGATTAAGCTATAGGTGTCTCTCCTGGACCACCACAGTGGACATCGTACGACCCAACGCGCGTGCTGTCACCTTGGACACACGGAGAGCGAAGTCAGTGGCGATGCGCAGTTCCTTCATGACAGCTGGGTCGTGTCTTCCCTTGTCCAACTGCTTCAACGCCTTAGCTTGGTGGACCTGCAGGAAAGCCATGAAGACCGGAGGCAGCTTGACCCACAGCAGTGTAAGTCACGAGTGTCGACCCCTCCAGGTGGCAGCCGTCTGCGGGCACAGATGCACTGCGACGGCACACTCGACCTGGGGTATGTCGACATATCACTTAGCTGGCCCCATGTCCAGGGAAGTTAGGGCGAGGGAGCTCCTTTGACGTGCCGAGAAGGGGGCAAATTTGTGTAAATCGTTTGTTAAGTCATTCTGACGTAATTTTTCAGAAACATGGAAATTCGTGCTTTCAAAACGTAAGTTGGTATGAAAGAAATGGACCTGCTCCCTAACACGTGTAAATGTTGCGTAAAACATTCAAATGTTCTGTACTCTTTTAGACAACTGATGACAGTGCCTTTTGATGCTCTGTGTCTCATAATGAAATTTCACTAGTTCCTCTGGCCAGTCTTTTTTTAGTCTTTTACTCTTTAACTTTGGGGGAAACGCAGTGCCTTCAAAGCGTTCTTAGGCACTGTCAGCTGGCCGCTTTCAGAAGAGCACCAGAGATGGTTTCACATGGCTACAAATATACACACGTTTATTTATGAACGTATTGCTAGGCATATAGATTATTAGTCTCTTATGCATTCATGCAATATAACGTGCCAAACCTGAGAATGGAGTCCAGAAGTTTCCACAGAATTCGGTGTAATTTGCGTAGCTGTAATTGATAGGCGGGATTATGCTAATTGTGAATGAGCATGAATGCATGTCCTATTTGGGAATGATTGGAATTCATTAACATGCACATATTTAACTATCGAATGTGACGTTAACAAAGTATTTGTGAATCCGGAGGAGAGTTTTTTTTAAAGGTCTGTTTTACGCTTCATAATGACTCATATATTCACAAATGTTTCATGAATGAGGCCCAAAAAGTGTTAAACAAGAAAGCAAGAAAAGTTAGATCATTGCAATTGCAAACCTACCTCAAGATCTCCAAATCAGACTTTTTTTCTTAATTCCATCACAGAGCAGCTTGACTCCTGAATCCTGTAGATTATTATTGCTCATGTTGATCTCCTTCAGATTGTTGTCTGATCCCAAAACATCAGCCAGAGCTGAACAACTCTTGTCTGTTAAATTACAGTCATTCAACCTACAACGATAAAATGTATTAAATGCATACCATAGATTTTATAACTTCAAATATGAAATAATGTATAAACCCAAATATTTACTAAAACATTCACTTTATTTGTATTGTTCTTCACTTTGCTCTTGATATAGAAATGTACAGTTAACTGAACCAATAAAAGTTAAAATAACCTACAAGATCAAAAGACATCCTAAAGTGAGAGTTCACCCAAAAATGAGAATTCTGTCATCATTTACACATCCTCATTTCTAACCTGCATGACTTTCTTTCTGTCTGTACAATACAAAAGAAGATGTTTTGAAGAGTTTTGTGACCAAACAACGGCGGCACCCATTCAGGTCTCTTGTATGAACCACTGGGAGGTCAATGGGTACTGTCATTGTTTGGATACTAACATTCTTCAAAATATCTTCTTTTGCGCTCTACATTAGAAGAAATTCATTCATATTTGAAATGACAACAGGCTGAATAAATGATGAGGAAATGAAAATTCATGCAAACCCCTCCCTATTTCCACACATTACCCGCCCACTGTATCACAGTTGACCCATTTGTGGGGGGTCAAGAAAAGTCACGCGGCTGTTGCGATGAATGACACAAAAACAGTCCTGTTAATGACAGACATTCATCGCAACACCTATCGGTATTGTTATTAAACTTACATTATATTTATTCATCTCAAAATGTAATTAATTTCTCGGTGGGATCTGTAATCAAAAAGTTAGGGAATCACTATAAGGGGATTTCACATTCTAACAGTAACTCTATTTGCATCCACCGACGATAATGAAAACTTTAAGCTGGTGTGCTGTCACTTAAATGAACGTGAAGGACCTGCTGCTGATGTTTAGTATGTTGTGTGTCAATCGACATCCAGTAACTTTTTGCTTTCTTTTCCACACTCTTAAACACTGAATCTGAACCTCCGCCTATGTCATTGTCATGTGTGACCTTTCCAATGTGATTACGTACCACGTGAAGTACACGCATCAGTGAGGTAGTGCAAGCTGTGTATTTATGTTTCAAAAGTATATAATTTTTTTGTTTTCTAAAAACTAAAAGGGTGAAGACCCCATAGTATCCGTTGGCATTCTTCCCCATTCTTCTTCCACCATTGTGTCTATGGCGCCCACAGAACCGTTCATGGGTAAAATTTTGCACACACACACAGACTTTAGTCTGTAACTCAAACCCTCTAGCTCCACCAACAGTCCAAAGCTGCACACACATTTCTTAACCGTAAGTGCTAGAACTCACGGGTCGCGGCGAGAGAAGATGTGTTTAATGGCCTCCGTCTGCTTCTTCACCGCTGATAAATGTTGTGAAAAATCCTTGACGGTGTCACCAAACAGCCCACCTTGTGCCATGGGAGCATCAAGAAAGCGTACCCCTCATCTGCGCAAGATTAAGCTATAGGTGTCTCTCCTGGACCACCACAGTGGACATCGTACGACCCAACGCGCGTGCTGTCACCTTGGACACACGGAGAGCGAAGTCAGTGGCGATGCGCAGTTCCTTCATGACAGCTGGGTCGTGTCTTCCCTTGTCCAACTGCTTCAACGCCTTAGCTTGGTGGACCTGCAGGAAAGCCATGAAGACCGGAGGCAGCTTGACCCACAGCAGTGTAAGTCACGAGTGTCGACCCCTCCAGGTGGCAGCCGTCTGCGGGCACAGATGCACTGCGACGGCACACTCGACCTGGGGTATGTCGACATATCACTTAGCTGGCCCCATGTCCAGGGAAGTTAGGGCGAGGGAGCTCCTTTGACGTGCCGAGAAGGGGGCAAATTTGTGTAAATCGTTTGTTAAGTCATTCTGACGTAATTTTTCAGAAACATGGAAATTCGTGCTTTCAAAACGTAAGTTGGTATGAAAGAAATGGACACCTGCTCCCTAACACGTGTAAATGTTGCGTAAAACATTCAAATGTTCTGTACTCTTTTAGACAACTGATGACAGTGCCTTTTGATGCTCTGTGTCTCATAATGAAATTTCACTAGTTCCTCTGGCCAGTCTTTTTTTAGTCTTTTACTCTTTAACTTTGGGGGAAACGCAGTGCCTTCAAAGCGTTCTTAGGCACTGTCAGCTGGCCGCTTTCAGAAGAGCACCAGAGATGGTTTCACATGGCTACAAATATACACACGTTTATTTATGAACGTATTGCTAGGCATATAGATTATTAGTCTCTTATGCATTCATGCAATATAACGTGCCAAACCTGAGAATGGAGTCCAGAAGTTTCCACAGAATTCGGTGTAATTTGCGTAGCTGTAATTGATAGGCGGGATTAAGCTAATTGTGAATGAGCATGAATGCATGTCCTATTTGGGAATGATTGGAATTCATTAACATGCACATATTTAACTATCGAATGTGACGTTTACAAAGTATTTGTGAATCCGGAGGAGAGTTTTTTTTAAAGGTCTGTTTTACGCTTCATAATGACTCATATATTCACAAATGTTTCATGAATGAGGCCCAAAAAGTGTTAAACAAGAAAGCAAGAAAAGTTAGATCATTGCAATTGCAAACCTACCTCAAGATCTCCAAATCAGACTTTTTATTCTTAATTCCATCACAGAGCAGCTTGACTCCTGAATCCTGTAGATTATTATTGCTCATGTTGATCTCCTTCAGATTGTTGTCTGATCCCAAAACATCAGCCAGAGCTGAACAACTCTTGTCTGTTAAATTACAGTCATTCAACCTACAACGATAAAATGTATTAAATGCATACCATAGATTTTATAACTTCAAATATGAAATAATGTATAAATCCAAACATTCACTAAAACATTCACTTTATTTGTATTGTTCTTCACTTTGCTCTTGATATAGAAATGTACAGTTAACTGAACCAATAAAAGTTTAAATAACCTACAAGATCAAAAGACATCCTAAAGTGAGAGTTCACCCAAAAATGAGAATTCTGTCATCATTTACACATCCTCATTTCTAACCTGCATGACTTTCTTTCTGTCTGTACAATACAAAAGAAGATGTTTTGAAGAGTTTTGTGACCAAACAACGGCGGCACCCATTCAGGTCTCTTGTATGAACCACTGGGAGGTCAATGGGTACTGTCATTGTTTGGATACTAACATTCTTCAAAATATCTTCTTTTGCGCTCTACATTAGAAGAAATTCATTCATATTTGAAATGACAACAGGCTGAATAAATGATGAGGAAATGAAAATTCATGCAAACCCCTCCCTATTTCCACACATTACCCGCCTACTGTATCACAGTTGACCCATTTGTGGGGGGTCAAGAAAGTCACGCGGCTGTTGCGATGAATGACACAAAAACAGTCCTGTTAATGACAGACATTCATCGCAACACCTATCGGTATTGTTATTAAAATTACATTATATTTATTCATCTCAAAATGTAATTAATTTCTCGGTGGGATCTGTAATCAAAAAGTTAGGGAATCACTATAAGGGGATTTCACATTCTAACAGTAACTCTATTTGCATCCACCGACGATAATGAAAACTTTAAGCTGGTGTGCTGTCACTTAAATGAACGTGAAGGACCTGCTGCTGATGTTTAGTATGTTGTGTGTCATTCGACATCCAGTAACTTTTTTTGCTTACTTTTCCACACTCTTAAACACTGAATCTGAACCTCCGCCTATGTCATTGTCATGTGTGACCTTTCCAATGTGATTACATACCACGTGAAGTACACGCATCAGTGAGGTAGTGCAAGCTGTGTATTTATGTTTCAAAAGTATATCATTTTTTTGTTTTCTAAAAACTAAAAGGGTGAAGACCCTATAGCAGGGGTGGGGAACCCTGATCCTGGAGAGCCACTGTCCTGCAGTGTTTATCTCCAACCTAATCAAACACACCTGAACCAGCTCATTAGAGTCTTCATGATTACTAGAAACTTCACTACAGGTGTGTGTTTGAGCTGGTTGGAGCTAAACTCTGCAGGACAGTGGCTCTCCAGGATCAAGGTTCCCCACCCCTGCCCTAGTATCCTTTGGCATTCTTCCCCATTCTTCTTCCACCATTGTGTCTATGGCGCCCACAGAACTGCTCATGGGTAAAATTTTGCACACACACACACAAAAACACAGACTTCAGTCTGTAACTCAAACCCTCTAGCGCCACCAACAGTCCAAAGTTTCACACACATTTCTTAACCGTAAGTGCTAGAACTCACGGGTCGCGGCGAGAGAAGATGTGTTTAATGGCCTCCGTCTGCTTCTTCACCACTGATAAATGTTGTGAAAAATCCTTGACGGTGTCACCAAACAGCCCACCTTGTGCCATGGGAGCATCGAGAAAGCGTACTCCTCATCTGCGCAAGATTAAGCTATAGGTGTCTCTCCTGGACCACCACAGTGGACATCGTACGACCCAACGCGCGTGCTGTCACCTTGGACACACGGAGAGCGAAGTCAGTGGCGATGCGCAGTTCCTGCATGACAGCTGGGTCGTGTCTTCCCTTGTCCAACTGCTTCAACGCCTTAGCTTGGTGGACCTGCAGGAAAGCCATGAAGACCGGAGGCAGCTTGACCCACAGCAGTGTAAGTCACGAGTGTCGACCCCTCCAGGTGGCAGCCGTCTGCGGGCACAGATGCTATGCGACGGCTGACTCGACCTGGGGTATGTCGACATATCACTTAGCTGGCCCCATGTCCAGGGAAGTTAGGGCGAGGGAGCTCCTTTGACGTGCCGAGAAGGGGGCAAATTTGTGTAAATCCTTCGTTAAGTCATTCTGACGTATTTTTCAGAAACATGGAAATTCGTGCTTTCAAAACGTAAATTGGTATGAAAGAAATGGACACCTGCTCCCTAACACGTGTAAATGCTGCGTAAAACATTAAAATGTTCTGTACTCTTTTAGACAACTGATGACAGTGCCTTTTGATGCTCTGTGTCTCATAATGAAATTTCACTAGTTCCTCTGGCCAGTCTTTTTTTAGTCTTTTACTCTTTAACTTTGGGGGAAACGCAGTGCCTCCAAAGCGTTCTTAGGCACTGTCAGCTGGCCGCTTTCAGAAGAGCACCAGAGATTGTTTCACATGGCTACAAATATACACACGTTTATTCATGAATGTATTGCTAGGCATATAGCCTATTAGTCTCTTATGCATTCATGCAATATAACGTGCCAAACCTGAGAATGGAGTCCAGAAGTTTCCACAGAATTCGGTGTAATTTGCGTAGCTGTAATTGATAGGCGGGATTATGCTAATTGTGAATGAGCATGAATGCATGTCCTATTTGGGAATGATTGGAATTCATTAACATGCACATATTTAACTATCGAATGTGACGTTTACAAAGTATTTGTGAATCCGGAGGAGAGTTTTTTTTAAAGGTCTGTTTTACGCTTCATAATGACTCATATATTCACAAATGTTTCATGAATGAGGCCCAAAAAGTGTTAAACAAGAAAGCAAGAAAAGTTAGATCATTGCAATTGCAAACCTACCTCAAGATCTCCAAATCAGACTTTTTATTCTTAATTCCAGCACAGAGCAGCTTGACTCCTGAATCCTGTAGATTATATTGCTCATGTTGATCTCCTTCAGATTGTTGTCTGATCCCAAAACATCAGCCAGAGCTGAACAACTCTTGTCTGTTAAATTACAGTCATTCAACCTACAACGATAAAATGTATTAAATGCATACCATAGATTTTTAACTTCAAATATGAAATAATGTATAAACCCAAACATTTACTAAAACATTCACTTTATTTGTATTGTTCTTCACTTTGCTCTTGATATAGAAATGTACAGTTAACTGAACCAATAAAAGTTTAAATAACCTACAAGATCAAAAGACATCCTAAAGAGAGAGTTCCCCCAAAAATGAAAATTCTGTCATCATTTACACATCCTCATTTCAAACCTGCATGACTTTCTTTCTGTCTGTACAATACAAAAGATGTTTTGAAGAGTTTTTGTGACCAAACAACGGCGGCACCCATTCAGGTCTCTTGTATGAACCACTGGGAGGTCAATGGGTACTGTCATTGTTTGGTTACTAACATTCTTCAAAATATCTTCTTTGCGTTCTACATCAGAAGAAATTCATTCATATTTGAAATGACAACAGGCTGAATAAATGATGAGGAAATGAAAATTCATGCAAACCCCTCCCTATTTCCACACATTACCCGCCTACTGTATCACTGTTGACCACGCCCCCTTTTGAAACACTTTCCAAATTGTGAAACAACGCTACTGAAAAGGGTGTATGTGAGACTTTGAAAAAGTAGTCCCCTGCAGACAATAAACAACACCTGAAATAATTCAGGTGAATGAATGACAATATTTCTTTTCAGGGTAAACTAACTCAGGGGGGATGCAGCGGTGTTTCATGCATTCTGACTTCCTTACTATACGTGCTTGCTGCTCATCCTTAACATGGTCAACTTGTCGAGTTGGATGAACCTCCCCGAAGGTTCGCAGAGGTTCAGAAAGTTTTTTTAGATCATGAAAAACCACTACGTTACAACTTTTCTTAGTCCCTTATTGGACAATTCTAGTGATGAATGTTATATAAACGGTGGATATAACGCTGGATTTGATCAGATCCTTCGAAACTGATATATGGATCGGTCCCAACGCT
Source organism: Triplophysa siluroides (assembly GCA_006030095.1). Taxonomy (NCBI): domain Eukaryota; kingdom Metazoa; phylum Chordata; class Actinopteri; order Cypriniformes; family Nemacheilidae; genus Triplophysa; species Triplophysa siluroides. Next base: position 14,487 of record VCII01000543.1, read on the forward strand.
AAAAGATGCCGGACATGAACCGCACGCGGTAAACCACTGAGTCATATGTCTGGGTCTTGTTGGCAATGGGTGCGTATGTGCTTTAGTTCGGCCCACCTCTGACGACCCCCCCAAGCATTCGTATGTTTTTGGACATAATCGTACAGCTGTATCTGTCTTTTATGAATGTGATCAAACTAAAGACTTTACGGATATTTGAAGGGTACGATACTATTCTGTAAGGACTGAAGATTAACATGAGATATGCAGAAACTGTCTGAGATACGGCCACTTTGAACATTTAAGGCTAACAAACAACATTTGTTCATTATTCCATTACTTACAGAGCTTTTTTGGCCGTTTTAACAACGGGTGACAGCCTAAAGAGACATTCGTCTGATTTCTTGAATTTCTGAAGCTCAAACTCCTCTAGTTCCTCATCTGATGTCAGCAACACAAAGGCGAGAGCAGACCACTGAGCAGGTGAGAGGTCAGAAGATGACAGACTTCCTTCACTAAGATGCTTGAACCTCTTGTACCAGAGTTTGATCATTCAGTTCATTCAGACAGTAAAACAGATTGATGGATCTCTCTGGACATGAATTGTCTTCAAATTTCTGCTTGATGTACTGGACTATTTCTGTGTTGTTCTGCTTATTGCTCTCTTGCTGTGACAACAGACCTCGTAGAAGCGGCCGGTTGGACTCAAGTGACAGACCGAGGAGGAAGCGAAGGAAAAGATCCAGATGACCATTGCCACTCTCAAGTGCCTTATCCACTGCAGTCTTCAGTAAACCAGTCATTGTTTCACTGGTTTTCCTTCTCTGTGTCCTCTTTATAGAATACACATTTCTTGTTCTTGTCTAGAAACAGATGTGCAACAGAGCTGCGATAAACTCCTGAATGCTCAAGTGAACAAAGCAGTACACGGTACCAAGAATGATCCCTGTCTCCTGTTTAAAGATCTGAGTGCACATCCCTGAATACACAGAAGCTTTAGAGACGTCAATGCCACAGTCCTCCAGATCTGACTCATAGAAGATCAGGTTACTTTTTTCTAGTTGTTCAAAAGCCAGTTTCCCCAGAGAATAGATTGAGTCCATGTCCCAGGAGATATCAGGCGAGTATTCTCCATCATACTTTCTTCTGCTCTGTTGAATCTGAAAGCGAAAGAAGTGTGTGTACATTTGTGTCAGAGTTCTAGGAGTATCATCAGTGTTTGACTCCTGTGTGTCATCAGTCTGATCTTTGCTCTTCTTCTCCAGAATGTTCTGGAGCACAGTGGCTGAAATCCAGCAGAACACTGGGATGTGGCACATGATGAAGAGACTCTTTGATTTTTTAACGTGATCAATGATTGTGTTGGCCATATTCTGATCTGTGAATCTCTTTCTGAAGTATTCTTTCTTCTGTTCATCATTGAATCCTCGGACCTCTGTCACTCTGTCGATACACTCATGAGGAATCTTACCGGCTGCTGCTGGTCTGGTGCTTATCCAGATGTGAGCGTGAGGAAGCAGATTTCCTTTGATGAGGTTTGTCAGGAGAACATCCAGAGGAGCAGGTGATGTGATATCACTCCATATCTCATTACAATCAAACTTCAGGGGAAGACGACATTCATCCAAACCATCAAAGATGAACAGAACCTTTTTGTTTTTTCTGGTAAGGTCCAGTCCTTTAATCTCTGGGAAAAACTCACATAAAAGATCCTTTAAACTTACTTCTGCTTTCTCCTTCAAGTTCATCTCTCGGAATGGAAGGGGAAATATGAAGCTGATTTTCTGGTTTTCTTTTCCTTCAGCCCAGTCCAGAACAAACTTTTGCACCGAGACAGATTTTCCAATGCCAGCAACTCCTTTTGTTAGTACAGTTCTGATGTTTTGGGTTTGTTCATGTGGTTTAAACAAATCCTTGAAGTTAATCTGTATGTCTGGTGATTCTAGACGTCTGGAAACAACCTCGATCTGTCTTATCTCGTGTTCAGTATTGACTTGTTCACCTCCACCCTGAGTGATGTACAGATCTGTGTAGATCTTATTTAGAAGTGTGGAGTCACCCTGCTTTGAAATTCCTTCAAATACACATTGATACTTCTTCTCCAGGTCTGATTTTAGTTGACATGCGTAGATCAGCTCATCTAAATAAACACAAAAAACACAGTGTGAATAGATATGAATCCGCCTCTCCTGCATTGTGTAAGTGAGACTTTTACATAGTGATGTCAAGAACTTCTTACCTTCCAGAGTATCAGCAAGTTCATCTTGTTTCATACTTCTCAGAAAGTGCATTGTGACATCAAGGGCTGCTTCCCTGATGTTGTTTTTGTTCTCCTTAAAGTCCTTCACATAGTGTTGTGTGTTTTCATTTTTCAATATGTTCTTAAACCTTTCCAGCTCCTTCTTAAAAAACACAGCTATTTTGTTTTCAAGACCCTGAAAGTAAAGCATGAACATAAAAAGTATTTCACCCTGTTAAAGACAACTAATAGACTTATAAATAAAAGGCTTTTTACCTGAAAGATCCCGGAAAGATCATCTTTAAAATGCTGGAGTTCTGCTGCTGATGTCTTACACTGAATCCTGTTAACAAACCAAAAATAATCAAACATGAGAGAAATCTCTTGAAATCAGTTATTGTTCTTAATAAGCTTCAAACGTTGACATAGTATCAACAAATATTATCAGCTCTTATGAAAATTTTCTCATTTGTAACAATTTGGATACAATTATTATCTGCTTAAAAAATATGTAAATAAACGTGCAGTATTTCTGGTTATCTGTGGCTCTTCTTTTCTGTTGATCTTATTGAAATTATTAAAACTCTGAATTTACTAAAAAAGAGAACACTGCATGTTTTTATTTAAAGGGGGCATTTCCCTTGATGGCAATTTTCAAACTTAAGTTAGTGTATCATATTGCTGTTTGAGTATAAATAATATCTGCAAAATATTAACAACACATTTCACTTTTCAAGGACAACAGAGAACGTCTGGAATCAGACTACAGCCCTCTACTTCCCGGGTAAATGATGTCACTATTCTACGTTTTTGAAAAACCTCCACCCAAAGGAATACGCCAAAAAGGCCTTCCTTAGTGAAGAGAAGAGTCTTTTGATTTGATCGAGTATTTTGATTATATTACATATAATGATGATATATGATTATATAATATAAACATGTGACTAAGCTGCCCTTCATTACTTTCACTTTCATCACAGTCCTACAGCTGATAATAAGAATTCTACACACTTTCTCAGATAACCAACGGTCAAATAACAGCTTCCATGACTTTCAAGGAGGCATAACATAACCCCGTTTCGTAACAGGAATCCTATGGTTTCATTGGCTTTTCTCCTGGAAGAGCACACCCATGAATGAAACGCGAGCGAGCGGAAGAGCCCGTCCATCAGCGTGTGTCATTCAAGGAGAAGCTGTAGTGAGCTTGGCCAATAGCTGATAATGGCACCTAAGAGGTGTGTTTTTGGATGTGAGGGGGAAAAAAGTCTTGTTCAGGTTTCCAAAGGACTCGTGAGCTTTCATAAATACATGACCAATGTCAACGTGCTCGTAATGTTTTTAGGTATAACTAACACATATTGCGAATGTAAAGTCTCTTAAGGATAATGTAATGATGAACGGAAATGGATTTGATTTGTCTACAACCATATGTTTCCCGTTGTTTATAAAATAGTCCAAAAATCGACGTCGAAAATTTTTCTTTTTTTGGTTCGTCTATATTTGGTCTAAATTTGGTTCAACTTTAGTCCAAAAATAGTCATTGAAAATTGGCCGATTTGGTCAAAATGTATCCCTAGATCCGAGGTCTGTTTCGGACCACATATTACTAATAATCTAATGAAAAGAAAATCACATTGCAGTAGTTTCTTGATAAAAACGTGTGTTGCGACTATTTCTTAACATATAATATACCTAGTTCAACAATGTAGGCTAAAGCATACAAATATTTATATAATGAGCCGATGTGCTTATAATGGAAGCCGTAATATTAAATTTAAAATATCCATAAAAATAAGGTTGTGACTGCTAATTCATTTTATAAAGTGTTTTCCCCGATTTTTATGATGCACATATTCCTTTCAGATGTTCAGAAGGTAGGTCGATTTGTTGTTAATAGTTGCTCATAATGTTGTATTCATGAGACTTTCCCTTATTTTTCACGCAACCGTTCTCCGCAATTTACTGAGTGCATTATTTTTTTCCCTGTTTTTGTTATATAAAATTACAGCGCAAAAAGCAAGCATTACTGTTACGACTGGTCATCATTGTCAATCAATATTGAATTAGTCGTTGACCAAATCACAAAAATGATCGTTCTCATCCAAAAGCAAACTCAGTTGCCGGACACTAATGGAACTTCACAATGAACTGGGCTCTATGTTTAGATGAAACTACAAAATTATATTCTTGGAGGAAAATCGAGAATAGATAATCCAAAAATTAAGGTTCTGTAATAATTTACTAACCCTCAAATTGTACCAAATATGTGTAAATGTCTTTGTTCTGCTGAACACAAAGGAAGATATTTTGAATAAGGTTTGTGACATGGCCACGTTTGCAGTGGATTTGAGAAAATGAAAACTTGAGATCTTAAACAAACTTCATTTCAAATTTCAAAACCAATGACTTCATTCTGCGTTAAGGAAATGTTGATGCCATTGAAGAAAAAGATCATTGGATGAACAAGGTTCTTCACTGCAAATCTCATTGAAAAAAATGGAGACAGGTAAGATTTTAAATCTCATATTAAAAAATTATAAATGTTTTTGTTTACTTAAGGAAATACATTTTTATTTAAGGTCATATCTATAAAATGAACATAAGATTATTATACAACCGGGCAAAGGACTCATTGAGTCCATTTACGATACCACAATATAAAAAAAAAACATGTATGTGATAAAAACTAAACATTATTTACTGAATGTAAAAAAATACATAATTTAAAATGTATTAATTAAAATTATATCTAGCCTAGTCAGATGATAAAACGTAAACTTACATTATGTACATATAGTGCGTTCCTTTTGTACACTAATTTTATATTTTTTATTAAATATATATATATTTTTTAAATGTATGACTACTTTAGATAATCTTAAAAACATAAGTGTACTCAGCCAATCTAAAGTCTTGTCTAGGGCACCAACACATGCTGGGCCGGCCCTGTTTTAAGACACCACGAAATATGAAATGTGATAAAAATTGTGTAAATTCTTATAAAAATGTGACAATTCTTATTGTCAGTATCCACTGAGTTCAGGTAATAGACCTAGCGAAAAATACTTTAGAACTTGTAATATTTTAGGTGTTTGAATTTCCATTAGATCATTCAGTAACATCAAAATGCATATTTTTTTGTTTGCCTTTAGGCCTATATCTAATTTCGTCCATTCTATGGCTTTTCATTTGAGAAAATGTACCAAAACAATGAATGAACAAAATGTTTAATTTATCACAACGTTTGCCTTAACAAAATGATTAACACGTGCTGCTCACACTTTGTGCTAAACCTTTTGTTTCAATTTTCCGCTTTAAATTTCCGCTTTAACTGTTATTGTTTCTTTCTGTGAATTTCAGGTGTAATACTGTTTCTGACCTTTAAACTGTTTAACCGTCAACCAATAAATGTTGCTCAGCAAATTGTTTAATCCAATAAAATATATTGTAATATTGAAAATAAGGGATAAGTGCATCGCTGCCGGCGGCTTGTATCCTCACACTTGTTCTTGGTCTTAATATAAGTGTATTTCATTATCGTTACCTATCAGTGTCGTTGCTAAATTATTTATAACTTAATTTTCTAAACCAAAATTAGTTGTCAACTTAACACCGTTAGCATAGCATTAGCGTGTTAGCTTGCTTTCTGTTTACACTGTGGAATATCATCTTGTCCTTATTTGTCTTGTGTGCGAACTGTTTCTCTTTTTAAGCGTATATACTAAGACTCATCAAGCAACCTTGGTAAATTAGGATTACACTTCATACCCGGTGAGTCATGGCTTCTATTCCTATTGTTGTTACTTGCACCTCATGTCATGTGTTTAGCTTAGCCTTCTCTATCAGCGGCGAGGGTTTTACGTGCGATAAATGCAGGGAAGTAGTTTGGCTGACGGAGAAGATCGTAGAATTAGAGTCTCGCATCCAATCTTTATTTGAGGATAGTAAGAGTGTAAGGACCGTAGAAAACACTTTGGATGCGAGCAACGTTATCACACAGCTCGGTTCCGGTTGAAAATCCCCTGCAGCTGGGAAACTTTGTGACCGTGAGACGGCATAGTCGAAGGACAAAACATCACTCAACCGTTCCGATTACAGTCTCGAACAGGTTTGCCCCGCTCAGTGACGCACCGACTGAGAAACCTGCTGAAAGTGCCCTAGTGATCGGCGATTCTATTGTCCGGAACGTTAACATAGAGGCACCAGCCACCATAGTCAAATGTTTACCGGGAGCCAGAGCGCCTGACATCAAGTCAAATTTAAATGTGCTGGCTAAGGCTAATCGTAAATTCAGTAAGAATTCACGTCGGCACAAATGATGTTAGACTCTGTCAATCGGAGATCATCAAGATAATATTAAAGAGGTGTGTGAGCTCGCAAGAACGATGTCAGACACTGTAATATTCTCTGGCCCCTCACTGCTTACCGTGGTGATGAGATCTATAGCAAATTATCATCACTTAATGGCTGGTTGTCTGAGTGGTGCCTGCAGAATAATATATATTTTTGTCATGATTCCGCTATCATGTCATGTTTATTCTTGGTCTGGAAGCGGAGTCATGGCATAGCCTTAGGGTTTTGTGTGAGAAAGACATGGCTTTGTTTATTTATTGGCTTGCCATGTGCTTTCTCGTGTCTCGTCGGTGTTTCCCGCCCTTTTGTCCAGTTAGCCTTTCCTTAGTGTTTAACACCCATCACCTGTTCCTTGTTAATTATCCTTTGTCTGTTTCCCCTTGAAATAGTCCTCATGTTTCATTGTCCTGTGCTCGCTCGTTTTGTGTCGTGCCTCTCTATCCAGTCCTAGTCTTGTCGTGCCTTGCCCGTCTTTACCATGTGAGTCTTGTACAAATTATTACCTTGCCTTTTTGTGACGTTGTGTCAAGTTTTGTTTAGTTTTTTGCCACTCGGAAGTTTTCATTTCTGTTTTGATTTTCATTAGTACGGTCCTTGTTTTCCCCTTAGTGGGTTTTTATTTGTGTTTTTGTTAAGAATAAAAGCTGTTTAACCCCTTCACCACGTGCCTGCCTGCTTTTGGGTTCTTCCACCCTGCAAATCATGACAGATTTTGTATATAACTGGAAGAGTTTTGAGGGCAGACCTGACCTGTTGAAACGAGATGGTCCCCATCCCTCCTCTCTAGAAATTTGGTACAAAGTCTTAATAATGCTAAAGGTTGACTACCTGGGGCCCAGGTCAGGAAGCAGACAGAATGGCTTAACCAAATATCTTGCCGTCTCACGTCACAGAATACAAAAATTGTACAACATGTAATAATCCGTTCTCTCAAACATTATAAAATGGAGACCGTGTTTGTCCCCCAGATTAGTAAACATTAGATAATGCGTAAACCTCTTGAAAGTAATTTAATAAACGTTAAACAAATCAAACATGAACAAAATGCAGACAATCCACTGTTATGGCTCGGATTGCTAAATATTAGATCTCTCTCAAATAAAGCACTTTTTGTGAACGATATGATAACGGATCATAAAATAGACCTGCTCTGTTTGACAGAAACATGGCTAAAGCCAGATGATTATATTATTCTAAATGAATCCGTTCTCCAATATTATTACTATAAACACGAGCCTCGTCTAAAAGGCAGAGGGGGAGGTGTCGCTGCACTTCACTAATTCTTTTAGCATCTCTCAGAAGTCTAATTTTAAATATAATTCTTTTGAAGTCATGGTACTTCACATATCAACACCTAATACTAAGGACAAAACATTTTATTTATTCTAGCTATTGTATATAGGCCTCCAGGGCACCACACAGATTTTATTTAAGAATTTGGTTGGTTCTTATAAGAACTAGTACTGGCGGCAGATAGAGTCCTTGTCGTTAGTGACTTTAACATCAATGTAGATAACGATAAAGATGCCTTAGGAATGGCTTTCAAAGACACTCTTAACTCCATGAGCGTTAGTCAACATGTTTCAGGACCCACTCACCTTTGTAATCATAGTTAAGATTTAATACTATCTTATGGTATAAATGTGGACGATGGGAAAATCCTTCAGCAGAGTGAAGACATTGCGGATCATTATCTGATATTATGTGTGCTTCACTGGCCCACTGCTGCAAATCAAACTCCTTGTTACAAGTATGGTAGAACAATTACTTTAATTACCAAAGTGACTTTATTTTGTTATTGATGCTGCTAGAACGTAGTGCTGCATTTGACACCATTGACCACAGCATACTCCTACATAGACTCGAAAATTTTCGTCGGCATTAACAGAATAGCATTGACATGGTTTAAATCTTATTTATCCGACTGTTTTCAATTTGTAGCAATAAAAAAGTGTTGTCACGCAAATCGCAAGTCCAGTACGGTGTACCACAAGGCTCAGTCTTAGGGCCTCTGTTCTTCGCATTATACATGCTACCTCTAGGAGATATAATAAAGCGACACGGAATTTGCTTTCACTGTTATGCTGATGATACTCAACTTTATATTTCCTCTAACCTCATGAAACGCAGCAGTTCCATCGAATAATGGAATGCATAGTCGATTTAAAAGACTGGATGAGTAACAACTTTTTATTAATGAACTTGGACAAAACTGAAGTGTTACTTACTGGACCGAAAACCGCCATACGTAACAACTAAGAATACTGCTTAACTATTGATGGATGCTTCATAAAACCCTCGTCTTCAGCTAAGAATCTTGCCGTTATATTCAATAGTAATCTGTCATTTGAAAGCCATGTCGCCAACACCTGTAAAATAGCATTTTTCCATCTAAAGATTATATCTAAACTACGTCATATGCTGTCACTGTCAGATGCAGAGAAATTAATTCATGCATTCATGACATCAAGACAAGATTACTGTAATGCACTGCTAGGTGGTTGCCCTGCAGGCCTATTACAAAAACGCCAAATGGTTCAAAACGTGGCAGCTCGAGTTTTACACATACAAAAAAGGTTTTAAAAAAACTTGGCACTGGTTACCTATAAAGCATCGCATTAACTTTAAGATCTTGCTTATTACCTTTAAAGCCCTACATGGTTTAGCTCTGCAGTATTTGATTGAACTCCTATTGTATTACAGTCCTCCACGTGCATTACGCTCTCAGGCATCCTGTCAGTTGGTAAAACCTAGAATTTCAAAATCAAGTGCAGGTGGTAGATCCTTTTCCTATCTAGCGCCTAAACTTGGGAATATTCTTCCCTGCACTGTCCGGGAGGCAGACACACTCTGTCAGTTTAAATCTAGACTAAACTTTTTAATCTTGCATACACTACACTCCCATAATATAAATCCTCAGAGGGTTTAGCCCAGAGCATGTGAGGGGAGCTGAGCGGGGTGCGAGCGGGGAGCGGAGCGTGCCAAATATAGTCGGAACGCGGAGCGTGTTTTTATCCAAAGGCCAGAGCGATCACTCAGTATCGCTCTGTTTCTGTCCGATACCGCTCAAACCACGAGTCTAGGGCATGCACAAATCCATCCCGAATTTACCTGTGCCTTCAACAATTAAACATACTGTTAGCCTACACTTCAAAAATCTTTGTGAAGGAGAGATGGAGTTCGCAAAATATTACCGAAAGCAAATCGACAGGTCATTTAGGTGCATAATTCCTTTTAAAAAACTAGATTATAACGATGTTGAACATGAACAGGAATGTGGTGATGCGATTTAAGTAAGGATTCACTTTTTAATCTTAAAAGACACATCTTGCGGAAACATGACAGTGTGTTGGGCGAACATGGGGAGGCCAGAGCGAAACGTGAACATTTTGAATGTTTCAATAGGAAATATTGGCTGATATTCAATTAAATATCAGTGTTGTCATACAAATATTTTAATGTAGCCTATGTAACCCTGTATGTGATTTTTTTATTTCATAGAGAAAGAGATAGGGCAGAAGCATCAACAGAAACAAGGTGAGGAACTTAGAAGTTTCTTTACTACAGTCAGAGCCCCAACCATAACTGTGTCGAGACACGCTCATGCCTCGTGCTCTGGAGAAGATGACGGCTAGGCTGCGAGACCTGATGAAAAAGGGGGATAGGTTTGTTCCGTCAGCAGACATTTGGACCAGTAGAAGAGGGCACAGCTTTCTTGGCAACGTGGCCAGCTTCATTGATAGGACATTCCGGGGTCACACGGTTTTGTTGAGCTGTGACCACATACAGGGGCACCATACTACAGACTATATTTACCAGCTGTTTGAAAGTGTTCTAAAATACTGGAATGTTGAACGACATGCGATAAGGGTCGTCACTGACAGTGCCAGCAACATGGTCAAGGCATTTAACACCTTCCCTGTGACTGAAGAGGAGGATGAGCTCATTGATGAGGGGACCGCGTGTGCCAGCAGCAGCAGCACTGCTGCTGAACATGAGGAGGAGGACGGACCACATGAGCTGTCGCAGTTTGAAGAAGAGGTAGCGGCCAATGTCAATGACAATGGCACCTGACGCACATTGTCCATGTGCTTACACCATTGGCAGACCTCACAGTCAATTTACAAAGGGAGTTGGGGAACCTGGGGATGATTCTCCCTGCTGTCAGTGAAAAAAAATCCCCACTCACTAATGATCCTGCCCTGCCCATGATGATTGCTGCCTTTGGTGAAACATTGGCCAGCAACATCTCGTTACTATAGATATTATACCGATAAGCATATACTTTTAGCATCGATATTGGATCCACGTTTCAAAACTGAATGGGTAATTCATGACCAGTCTGTGTGCAACACGCTTGGGGTGATCCGCAACCTTCTTGTGAAGGAAACTAAGCGACCAAACCCTCCCCATGGGACACCAGACACAGACACCTCACCTGGCTCTGACTCTGAAACAAAAAAGGCTCGACTGTATGGTTCATACTTCAGCATGCAGTTGCGCACACCTGGAGACATCAAAGGTGAGGTTGAAAAGTTCCTTTCCTCCCGAGGCAGAACCCGGACTACTGGCCTGGTGTCCAGAAATCACTGCACTAGTCTAAGGCCTCAAACGTTGTCTAGACTTGTTTGCTTGAAGGTGAACTCAAAAGATCTGTATGCCAAAGACTAAGTTTTGGGACGACTAATAATGTCTGGGACGACTATCATTTCATTATTTTTCATTATTACTTATATAGTTATTAAGTTAATTTAATGTGTAAAGTGTGTGAACAGACAATGGTCAGTTCATGGTTGCATCGATAATTTATGTTAAACACTTGGATGTTTAGTTGAAGCCTCAAACTGACATCACTCCGACTTTTATTTTATGTTCAAAACTTGGATGTTTGCTGTTCTGTTTGTTTGAAATTAGTAAAATTAGAAATTATGTTATATTTTGATTGATGCTGCTGTTGCTGTGAGGCCTCTATAGGATATAGGCTGCGTGGTGGACACGTCGCGGAGCAGATTTGTTGCATGTTGATTTTCCTTTCAGCGCCTATGTTTACAGATAAGAGCAGCCACCGACACTGGATGCCGCGTCCGTCAAAAAATAAACAAATAAACAAATAAACATGTCTGCTGCAAACATGAACTAGAATTACCGCAATCAGTGGTCATCATCAGAGTGCGGTGTAAGCGAGAGGGTAAGGCTTCTGTTGAAAACGGCAGGTGTTAGGCAGGCAATGCATGCAAAGGATTTTTTTATTTGAGCGAGCGTGGAACGATTTCATCGGAGCCTGATGAAATTGTAGGTGAGCGGGGAGCAGAATTGAGTGGAGCCATCTGGTGCGCCCTGGTTGGGCCTGGGTTCTCTTGAGTTTGTTTTTTCTCGATTGGAGTTTTTGGGTTCCTCGCCACCATTTGCATACTGTTTTGCACTATTTGCCTGGCCGGGGGGGCTGCTATAGAATTCAGAAGTTTTACATAATTAATATTGCATATAGGAATTTATAGTCCATTTAATATTTGACCTGTGGTTCTCTCTCCTTTATCTTAAATGTGTGCTTTCACTGTGCGTGTGTGCGAGTGTGTGTGTTTGTGAGTGTGTATGCGTATGCGTCCATGTCGATGTGTGTAGGTATGTATGCATATTGTGTGTGTGGAGCATTTGTATGTCTGTCTTTTGTGTTTTCATATTTTTCACAGGTATTTGACTTTAGTTGTTGCCAGACAATTTATTTGAACTGTGTTTGTGTGGCCAAAGCCAAACTTTTTGTTTTATAAATTTTATATCAATTTAATAAATTTTAAAAATTTAAAAGCATTTTACGATAGTTGTTTTTGATATTACCAGATCTATTATCTATTATTGCTTTCCATAAGTCTGAATTACACTACATAATACATAACCTCTTATTCATGCTGGCTGCATTGATGGCCAGGAAGATTTTGCCCGGATCACAACCATACCATACTGTTTGTTAATTGTAAATCATTTTTGATGATAGTGATCGTGCAGATCTAGCAGTGCTTTAAAGTTTCATTATAAATACAAATTTCAGTATTCTCTAACACAGTCTAATTGTGTCATACAATAAGAAACATTTGACATACCTTTTGATATCTGATGGTGTTTTCTCAATGAAGTTTGGTCCATCAGCTTTTGACATGTCACTCTTGAGTGACACGGAGCTGAATACAGGTGAAGCTGATCTGTGAGACACAAAACAGAGAAGGAAGTACCGCAGACAATACTGAAGAGATTGAGACCCTGTCTACACTCGTGTGTTTTTATTTTCTTTCAGTTTTTGCCTTTCGTCCACACTAAGATGGCATTTATAATTAACTATAAATCAACATTGTAATTTACTTTGGGTAAAAGTGTCTGCTAAATGCATAATGTAAATGTCTTAGGGGAAGAAGCTAGCATGCACAAATAAGACATGAGAAACATCCAATGATTTAACTGTGTTAGCAAAAGGAGATGGTTTCCCAGACAGAGATTAGATTAAGACCGGACTAGGCCTCAATTAAATTAGGACAGTTAAGTCGTTTATTCAAGTATGCCTTATAAAATGACATTGTGTGCATTCTGAGACAAAACCATAGCACTGATGTACTGTATTTTAAGTGCAAGCTGTTGACTTGTAATTTGTTATTTCACTGGGACTTTAAAATACCTTTCAGTAACTGATGGTGTTTTCTTACTGAAGGTTGGTCCATCTTCTCTAGATCGATCACTCTTTAAAGACACACAGCTCAATCCAGATGAAGATGATCTTTTACTAACAACACAATTATCAGAGAGGGAAATAATAATTTACTACGGAAAGAACCTTATACACATATGAAGAGATTGATTCTTGTGTATGATAATGACAATAATAATAACAAAAAACTTAACTGTATTATTGTTCTGTTAAAGACTGCGAATTGAGAAATTAGAACAATTCGCTTTCACACTAAAATGCTGTAATGACATATGTGTCTCATTCACTAAGGATGTGAATGCAAATTTGTGAGTAAAACCTACGTATGAATGTTTTCAAGCACAAATTGTAAAAACTTTCATATTAAAATGCTGTAATGACATATGGGTCTCATTCACTCTTTCTCTCTCTCTCTCTTTCTTTTTTCTCTCTCTAGGATAATACTTAGATATTTAAATAATATATTTATTTATTTATTTAAATACTCGTATACTCATATTTAATAAAAAAATATTTCAGTGATTGCTGCTTTAGACTATAGCTAAAACTGCGAGGTTTCTCTGAGTAACAGAGCTTTTATGCCTAACTCTTTAAACTGCCTGTCTGTATAAAATGTGTTTTATTGTGTATGAACTGATTTTGAGGACTGCACACTTGGAATTACTTGTGGCAGCACGTCTGTAGACAGCGACACATGGGGTTGTCTGGAGCTTCACGACTTCGCCCTCGCAGATAAACTGCTCTGTTACAGCGATAGATTGGTAAAGCATGGGTCTGCAGGTTATGAGTATTGGCGTGTTGTGCAGTGGGCTCCTAACTCACCGGATTTATCCAAACCAGGAGATTTCTACCCTGGTCAGGGCAAGTGCGCCGGGCTCAGAATCGGCTCGAGCCCAGAACACACCCCCCAAATGCAGATACAACTGAACATCCGCCGAAGTATGCATGCATCCCCCCCAAAAAAACATGCTTGGCGTTACGGAGGTGCAATCCAAAAGCTTTCCTGTAGCTCAGTGGTAAGAGCATTGCGTTAACAACGCAAGGTTTGATCCCAGGGGATTGCAAATACCTATGTAAAATGTATAGGATAAAGCAATGTAAGTCGCTTAGGATAAAAGCGTCTGCCAAATGCCTAAATGTAAATGTAAATGGGTATCTACGAAAGGATGAGGGCCCCACTGGGGCGGTTGCTGCTGTGATGCAGGTATCTGCTGCTGCAGAACAATGTTTGGATGCTCGGGCCACTGCGGGGTCGCTAACTTTAAAATCTGTGCTTTAATGTATAATTATCACATTTGTAATAGTTTAGTCCGTTAATAATACTACTTTATGTAGCTTTTATATTATTTATTTAAATGAATTAAGAGTCATTTTGTGTCTATCCTTGAATCACTTAACTGATCAGGGTTGATATAGGATACATAAAGTAATTAGTAATAAATAACTAAATACTTTTTGGAGAGAGTAATTTGTACTTTAATCTAACTACACTATTGAATATGTAATAAGTAACTACTAATTAATTAATTTTTCAGAGTATCTATCCCAACACTGTTTATAGTTATTGTATATCAAATAACCTAAAAATCCTTTTTATAAAATAAATTAATTCGCACCAGATGGAGCTTGACAAAAGATAACATCTATTATTTTGTCTAACATTTTCAATGTTAGGCCCTGAAGCCATATTGTCATGAAGGGCTTCAGTGCGCTCATGCCCATGCATGATCTGTGTTGGACTTTGGAGCAATAAATAGATCTTGAATTACAACTGAGCCCATGAGATAGCTAGCAAGTCAGAGTGTCCAGCCAAGATGACTGTGTTGAGGTGTGCTTTTTGTTCTCTTTCTGTTTAGTTCCTGTTTGCCTTTGTTTCCTTATTAGTTTCCATGGTTACACTGATCATTTCAGAACTGATGATAATTTGCACTTGTATTTATGTAACGGAGGCCAGCGAGAGAGAGAGCTGTGCGAGTAAACCTCACTCCCCGACCAACAGAGATGCTTTAGCAACAGATGCTAGAGGCTGATCAGGTCTTTAGCCTCCTTTAGAGTGCCCATCTCCCATCTAAACCAACGCCAGGTTCGAGGCCCGCGAGTAGAACCGTTAACATTGGTGCTTCGACCCGGATGGGAGTGAGGGGGGTGAATGTAACCGAGCCCAGCGGAAGAGAGCTGTGCGACTAAAGCCCATCTCCAATCCAGACCGACACTATCACGAGGCCAGCGCAGAGCGGGTGAATAGGACCAGCAACATTTATTCCCATGTGTTCCAATTGTCTTTTGTTGGTCATTGTCTTTTGTTTTGCTTCTGTGTTCCTGGTTCTGGTCTAGATCAAGTTGAGTTACCTTTGTTTTGTTTACCAATAAACCGTATTGCTGCATTTGGATCCTCTTCTCCTCATCCCTGCCCTCTTTGTAACACTTGTTACTGCATGTTCTTCTTTTTTAATACATAACCTGCTCTAGTCTTCTGACAGTAAACAACAAACCCTTTCTTGCATTTCTCTACTGGACCCTGGAACCATACGACCTGATTTGTCAGCTCAACATTATTCCACCCTTCATAAATACCTAGCCAGACGGATTCCGTAGATCTGAAATCATTTTGATGTGAATCGTTTTTTTCCTCTTTCTCATCCAGATTAACTTCACATCATCATAGTTTTGTATGATCAAAGTTAACTCTCCTTATAATAAATCACAAGTTCTGAATCCACATTTATCATTGTCAACAGAAAGGTTAAGATATAAAACATCTATTGTAAATCTTTAGCATAAAGAAGACTGTTGCAGTAATAACCCCCTTAAGGTGACATGTGCTTGGAAATATCAAAGAACAGTGATGTGACATTATTGTCTATTGTGGGTTCAAAAGCCCTCAAACCTCATTAAAAAGAAACCTTCACTTGTCATTTGTGTGTTCCCCCCTTGTGTGCGTGTAATGACAGAATTTCCCTCATTTGTCAGAGTTTCCCTTTAAGTGATGACACAGTCTTACCTCTGTTCCTCTGGAAGACTCATCTCGGAGGTAAATTTCAGCCCTAGATCTTCTGATAATACCCAGAGAGCTGTTTAAGCACTGATGTAGTTGTGTGAAAGACACAAAGTCATTACCTGAAGATCACAATATAAGTGTTAAATACAAAGACCATTCAGTAACGCTTCAGATTACGGCCCGCAATGTACCGCATAATTAAACAGTATTTACAGCGTAACTACTAACAATAATGTACCTCTTCAGTACATATCTGTAGGTAAAGGGGAACAATATGTAAAGTTTGGGTAATAAAGGGGTAAGAGTAAGGAAAATTAAAACAGTATTTATGAGGGAACTGCATGCCATATAAATATCCAAATCAAACTGCTCTTGAAATACTTGATTATAGTCTCGAAATATCAACCTTGATTTTGCACATTTTACACATTAAAACAAACTCACATTAAAACATGAAGCTGGTAGCATACAGACAGTTGAAGGGGAGGAGTTAACGAATGTTCCACCCAAGCTGTCTAATTTACGTCATTTGAGATGGAAAGTCTTTTCGGGACGGAAGTGCATTGTCAGATTTTAACAATAAAATCGAGTGTACATTTACTTTAATATGAAAACAATCCACATTGATAAGCTATTTACTATAAACGCTGCAGTTTTTCATGAAAAAATAACAATTGTCATTTTTTATTTCACTGGGACTTTAAAGACACGGTTTCTCATAAAGGCGTTAAAACGTTTCTGTAATTATAAATATGCCGTAGTTATGGCTGTAGGCTCATTTATTCCACTTTAAAAAAGGACTCACTTTTTCTGATAATATTTAATTACGGGTTATCTTCACTTTTCAATAAATTATTAAGAGTTTTCCTTACTAGCGTTTTCACTGTTGTAGATCGTTTTATTGTTTCAAGCATTCCTGCAAATGACTCATAATGTCAGCTCAACTTTCTGAGATCAAATGAATGTGGTTTAGACATGTCATGTGTGCAGGGGAGCATTTCTCAGCAAAGCAACGGAAAGTGAAAAGGGATTTTTTTCTGTTATGTGAGAATGAATTGAAAAAGTAAAAGCGATACTACAAGCAGGAAACTAGTTTTGCTCATTCATGTTTTATATCTTCTTTTTCGTTTTCATACCTAGTTTCTGTTGCTACTTATTAGTTATAACATATTCCATAATAGTTATTTAAAAACATTTATAAACCCAAATATTTTATGCAAACATTCATAATTTTACCCTTAACTGACTGACTCATGTTGTTTCAAAATTTCCCGCTCATAACGCACTATGATCACTCATATACATCTTTCTCATACAGAGATCATAATGAAGTGAAATTATTGAAATAATTTATATTTAAGATGAATATAATGTCGCTTATGCTAATATCAAAGCATCTGACAAATTCCAAAATGAAGCATATGTTATATTATTATATAAACATATTTTTATCACCCATATAATATTTTTCTTTGATATTTTTTTTCATGTAATTTAACAAACGACTTAATTGAACCATAAGGGCTGTCTGGCTATGTTGCAATTACTGCAATTACGTTGCTCTGCCTATGTTGCTTGAAATTACAAAAGTAAAATAAATCTATGTTGTTGGTCTACTTAACCTGTATACACAGAAACCAAAAAATGAACACCAAACAATGGTTAAAATCACTATTACAATATAATCCTTTAAACTTACATTGCTGTTGTAGCTTCAGGCAAAGCTTTCTCTCTAAGAAGAAACGTGTTGCTTTCGATTTCTGAAAGCACTAAAGCGTGTGAGGAAGTGTGCAGAACACTGAACGCGGAAATGAGTCTACGTCACTCCCTTTAAATGTTAGTGAGATTAAAATAATAAGGATAATTAATTAACGAGTCCATAGTGAAACACTCAGCAATATTTACATGTGATTTGATTTCTTATTGTAATTAATATAAGAAATCTAAATGATGTGCATTATAGTTGACATTTAACATGATGTTTGTGACTGGATGTAATTCCATTTTAATATCTATTGAAGTTACGTATTAAAATATAACCTCGGTTATTGTTGAGTTTATAAAAGTTTGTGTTTGGACTTTATCTTTGATCTTTCATTTATTTTAAGTGTTTCCTCTCAGTGGTAAGTGCATTGCGTTAACAACGCAAGGTTGTGGGCTCGATCTCAGGAAATTGCAAAATGTATGCATTGTAAGTCGCTTTGGTTAAATGTCTGCAAACTGCGTAAATGAAAATGTAATCTTTAAAATCACCGGTTTAGCGACATCTTGTGGCTCTTTGACACTTTCTGGCACTTTTTGTTTAATTGATTTAAGAAATGCGCATTTCTCATAAATATACGTTTTGGATAATTAATAATGATATTATTGACATCATGTTTTATCCTGTAGGAATATTCTGGTGTGTTAAGTGTGTGTAGGTGTGTGTGTGTGTGTGTATGTCTTTGATAACATCAGATCAATAGGTGCCGCTAAAAGTCTGACTAAAATATGGCGCATTTCCATATTTTTGTCTCTGCAAAACAGTCAAAAACTAATTGCTGTTTTATCAGTATTAAAATAACACTAAACACTAAGTATCGTAGTAAATGTAATCGTGTTTAAGAGTGTGTGGTGTTAAACATGTTTTGGGTGTTTATCTTAGGGGGAGGATGTGGTTTTTGGGTGCTGCTCAGGTTCATCAAACACACATTTTAACCTCTAACATCACTTCATCTATTCATTAAGTCTATGGCAATATAAACAAATGTATATCAATCACATTTAAAATGTTTATATTTTATTTTTAATAAATAAGTGATAGGCTTGTGAATTAAGCATTCAATACTTTCAGTTTCGTTCTCCACATTTACAGTAAAACACTTGTCGTTCCTGAATGTCTTGAAAGGCTGAGATCTTTATCTGTACACAACTTAAAACCCTCCCCTTGTATATAAGAGTAAAATATGCCGACATATTCAATGATTAAGCAAAACCTCAAAGCATCTCAGTCAGACTTCGATTACCATCAGCACCTGTTATTTATAAAACAATATTATCATTCTACAATTTAACACTATACTATATTCTCTCACTCTTTTACACAAAATGACGTCATGAAAATCCAGTTTGTAGTGAATGAATCCAGTGTCACAGTCTGCAGTGAAATCACGGTGAATAAACTGAAATACTGAACTATAGCCATGAGCTGGTTTTAAACATGAATATTGAGTAAATACAGTATGAGGAAATAACTGTGGACGAGGTCATTTTCAAACACATTGAACTGTTTGTTTCTGCAGGTGTTTGGTGCTGATGATGTTAAAGTAACCAAACAGATCTCATCTCCAATTTACTGCCATTGGATTTGACTATGGCAGTAAATTGGGGATGAGATCTGTTCGGTTGCTGACATTCTTCTAAATATATTTCTCTGTGTTTAGAAGAACAATTACATTAATACAGGTTTGGGGCAATCTGAGGATGAGTAAATGATGACAGAAATACATCCTTTTAATATTTGGATATCCGATGTTTCTGTCATTCTGAGTTAATAGAATTCATCTGTAATAATGTCAGATGTCTGTGAGGGTCAATTAGGGAGTTGATATACTACAGAGAATAAACAGAGTCAGTCAGTCACTTCAGCTTCTGTTGTGGGTTTATTTATTCTTGATAAGTGGAGTTACACTAGAAATGTGAATCTAAACAGATGGGCATTACTGCAGCACATAGAAGTGCTGCAGTAATGCAGGTATGGTGCGACCCCAGGAATATCTCCATTCTGTCGCGTTCCTGCTCGCCTCATCTGGAACATCTTTCCATTATCTGCCGCCCATTTTATTTACCCCGCGAGTTCTCCGCGGTCATCGCTACTGCCGTTTACATTCCACCTCAGGCAGACACGGGCTTGGCTTTGTCCAAACTCCACGAAGAGCTCAGCGGCTACATCAACAAACACCCTGACGCTGCCTCTGTCATTGCAGGGGACTTCAACAAAGCCAACCTCAGGAAGGTAATGCCGAACTTCCATCAGCATGTATCCTGTCCAACCAGAGGACCGAATACACTGGACCATTGCTACACTCAGTTCAAGAATGCCTACAAAGCTCGTCCCTTGCCACCCTTCGGTAAGTCTGACCACGCGGCCATTTTCCTCACACCGGAATATAAACAAAGGATCGTTCAGGAATCCCCGGGGGTGAGGGAAGCTCCCTCCCAC
This sequence comes from Triplophysa siluroides, assembly GCA_006030095.1. Lineage (NCBI taxonomy): Eukaryota > Metazoa > Chordata > Actinopteri > Cypriniformes > Nemacheilidae > Triplophysa > Triplophysa siluroides. The sequence goes on from VCII01000543.1 coordinate 34,951, forward strand.
TCTGAAGCTATGCTGCAGGCGTCTCTTGATGACGTCGACTGGGACATGTTCCGGGCGAGTTCAGCTGACGTCAGCGAGTTCACGGATGTAGCATTAAGCTTTGTTTACATGCTAACTGACCAAGCCACTGAAACGATAACAATAAGGACATTCTCTAATCAGAAACCGTGGGTGGACAGAACAATCCGGGCTGCGGTTAACCAACGCACTGCCGCATACAACGCTGGTCTTCTGTCAGGAAACATGAGCGATTACAAAGCATCATGTTATGCCCTCCGACGGGCAGTTAGAGCTGCTAAACTCCGATACAGAGAGAGAATTGAGTCACATTTTCAGCTCAAGGACTCTCGACGCATGTGGCAGGGACTGAAGACCAGAGGTGGGTAGAGTAGCCAAAAATTGTACTCAAGTAAAAGTACTGTTACTTCAGAATAATATGACTCAAGTAAAAGTAAAAAGTAGTCATCCAAATAATTACTTGAGTAAGAGTTAAAAAGTGCTTGGTTAAAAAACTACTCAAGTACTGAGTAACTGTTGAGTAACGTCTGATTTATTTTTTAACAAGCATTCAATCAGACAGACAAAAATACAAAATAATAATGTTTAAGCAAATTATAGTATAGTAACAGTAACTTCAACACTTTGCAGTTCGAATGATGTCCTGCATAAACAAAATGATGGAAAATGTTTATGTTTCCACTGTTCGATCTTGCCCACGCCTCATACACACACACACACACACACATTCACACATAAGTAAACACTTTGTGACTTTTCGATCGCGCCCACGCCATTCTCTCTCTCTCTCACACAACATACTAAAGCATTGCAATGCAAACGCAGCCTGCTTCAGAGCTAAGGCGGGACTACAGATTAAGTGTCCCTAAAGAACCCACGTATCTAACAGTAGTTCTGCATTATATTAATTAATTTGCACGCGAGTTTTATTTATTTTTATACCGTGTAAGTTATTCTCTGTGTAAGTTAAATGTATGCACCGAACCGTGACGCCCAGATTATAAATACAAATACATGTACCGTTCCACACATAAAATATATAGGAAATGTTTAAAACATATGTAACCTATAAGACAAACATTCGTCTATCCACAGCAAAAAAAAAAAAAAAGTTTTTGAATGCTGAAATGTCCGTTTGTTTTGGGAGACACAGAAGACACCGCATAATGTAGCTGCTGTTTCGCACTTTTACTAAGGTAAACATGCTTTCAATATGAGGCCAGGGGTTTCCTCTCGCCTGTGTCTGCATTGCCGATGGTTGATTGTGACATTTTTGTTTTGCTACGACTGTAAACTAACCCGTCCCGCCGAACGCCGCTGAGATTGAGTATGGTCACGTGACGAGACTGCGCAACTACGTTTGATTGGTGAAACACAGTCACATGGTAGAGCCTTTGGCAGAAGTCTCACTCTCTGTCAAAATAAAACAATGACGCGTAGAATATCAAAGAGGTCAAAAGAAAAGTAACGAGCTTATTGTAGCCTAATGTAGCGGAGTAAGAGTACAGTTTCTTTTTCACAAATCTACTCAAGTAAAAGTAAAAAGTATAGTGATTTAAAACTACTCCTAGAAGTATAATTTTTTCAAAAACTTACTCAAGTAAATGTAACGGAGTAAATGTAACTCGTTACTACCCACCTCTGCTGAAGACCATCTGTTCCTCTGGAAATAACCCCTCCGCCGAGGTGAGAGCAGATCCATCGCTGGCCGAAGAGCTAAACATCTTCTACGGCCGCTTTGATCGCAACGGCGGCGCGACTCTGCCGATCAACGCGTCAGGAAGCGGCAGACAGAGCAGCGATGTTGATCATGTTATCACCGTGTCGGAGGACGAGGTTCGGAGAGAATTAAGGAGAGTAAACATCAGGAAAGCCGCGGGACCTGATGGGATTACCGGTCGCGTTCTGAGATCGTGCGCCGATCAGCTTGCTGGTCTGTTTACTTCCATCTTTAATGAGTCTCTTGCTACCTCTGTGATTCCCACCTCATTTAAGAAATCTGTCATCATCCCTGTGCCTAAGAACAGTAAACCCTCTTGCCTGAATGACTATCGTCCAGTTGCCCTCACATCAACAGTCATGAAGGTTTTTGAGAGACTTTTAAAGAATCACATATGCTCCTCCATCCCTGCTACCTTGGACCCTCTTCAGTTTGCCTATCGCCCAAATAGGTCTACTGATGATGCCATCTCTCAGGTACTGCACTCCTCCCTCACACATATTGACAGCAAAAATGGCAATTATGTCAGACTGCTATTCATTGACTATAGCTCAGCTTTCAACACTATAGTCCCCTCCAAGCTAGCTGTCAAACTCTCAGACCTCGGCCTAAACACTACACTCTGTGACTGGATCCAAGACTTCCTCACCGGCAGACCACAAGTGGTGAAAATGGGCCAGTTCACCTCCAACTCCATCACCCTGAATGTAGGAGCCCCAGGGCTGCGTTTTGAGTCCCCTGCTCTATTCTCTCTACACACACGACTGTGTGTCCTCTCATAGCTCCACTTCTATCGTCAAATTTGCTGATGATACTGTGGTTCTGGGCCTCATTTCCAACAATGATGACGGCATACTTGGGTGAGGTAGAGAGACTAACATCATGGTGCCAGGACAACTGTCTCTCTCTGAACGTGAGCAAAACTAAAGAGCTGATTGTAGACTTCCGGAAGAGACAGCAGCGGCCCTACACTCCTCTTATGATCAGCGGGACCCCTGTGGAGAGGGTGAGCAGCTTCAAGTACCTCGGTGTAAACATCTCCGAGGACCTGACTTGGACTGCACACATTTCAACACAGGTCAAGAAAGCCAGGCAAAGACTGTACCATCTGCGACAGCTGAGGAAATTCAGGGTCTCTCCAGCAATCCTGAAAACTTTCTATTCAGGGGCCATAGAAAGTGTATTGACTCAGTGCATCTCAGTGTGGTACAGTAATGCCACAAATCAGGACTGCAAAGCGCTGCAGAGAGTCGTGCGCCTAGCTGAGCGCATCTCTGGGTCTGCCCTCCCCTCTCTGCAGGACATCTACCTCAAACGCTGCAGAAGCAGAGCTGTAAAAATAATCAAGGACTCAAATCACCCCGGTAACCGTCTCTTCATCAAATTGCCATCGGGCAAGCGCTTCAGAAGCGTGATGGCAAAAACTGAGAGACTGAGGAGGAGCTTCTATCCTCAGGCCATCAGGCTCCTAAACTCAGTCTCATAACATCCTCAGAACTCATTTAATTTACTGTAACACCCATCATTATCCATCTTCCGCATTGCTGCTATGTGTACATACCCAGTACAACCTGTTTGCACATTTCTCTTGCACATCCCTGTTTATATTGATATTTATTAAATCCACAGTAGACTGTTTTGCACATTCTAGTTCATTGCACTTTTTACTCCTTATTTTTATTGTTTTTTTTACTTATTATCTTTTTTTTAATCTTATTCCTACCTATATTTAAATATATGCCCCTGTGTTGTATTATCTTTTATTTTATTTTTTTTGCACTGTCCATTGAGCGGACCTGTCCTGACCTCCATTTCACTGCTGATTATACCCTGTATGATTGTGTATGTGACAAATAATAAACTTGAACTTGAAGAGAGATCAATAAAGTAGAATTCTTAAGTTCAGTTATCGTTTACTGACACGACTGACATGAGTTTATACATTTAAAGTTGAATCTCTTTGGATTTTTGTCTCTGTGTGTTTGTGACTGAAGAACTGGAGCCATTATCAGTGAATGAAGGCGATTCTGTCATCCTACACACTGATACATAAACTCAGGCAGATGATGTGATACGGTGGAAGTTTGAAGGCACTGTCATAGCTCAATTCAACAGAATGTCAAACTTCATCTCATACGATGATCCTGATGGGAGATTCAGATACAGACTTGTTCTGAATGATCAGACTGGATCCCTCACCATCACAGGCATCAGATCTGAAGACTCAGGATTGTACTGTACATGAATAACAGCAAACACATCATTCACAAGAGATGCAATGTCACTGTCACAGGTGAGTGTCTTGTTTTTATATATCAGTGTCTTTACATCTGTGGTCTTCAAACTATTCTGATGACAAAAGTTTGATGTCTGTATGTACGTCTGCAAGACATTGTTTGCTCATCTGCAATACGTCTCAGAGACGGCTGCAGTCAGATGGCATATAGACGTTTTGAAGATGTCTGTATGATTAAAAATGGATGTAAAACGGCCCTTTATAAGATGTTCAGCAGATGTTTTTACAAAGCAGTTGTATTCCAGATCTTTTGCAGACATCTTACACTCTACCGGAACCTTTGAGGTACTCTTATTAAGTCACTAAATGAACATACTTATGTATACTATAGTATTTACTGTGTTAAACTGTTTCCATTATCACCAGCACTTGTTGTTTTCTTGAGTATTTATATGGGAGGGAGAATATATCACTCTGGCAGCTGGGCAGCGGGCTATTATGTTCATATATGTAACAAGTATTAAAATCAAGTCACATAATTGTTTGCCTATAACTGAAGATCTGCTAAACCTCTCACAGCAGATATACATCTCAGAGACGTCTATTTGATGTCTGCATTTGCATCTGCAAGACATATTTGTTTTTATTGTTTGCTCATCTGCATAACATCTCTGAAACATCTGCTGTCAGATGTCATAAACTTCTATGAAGATGTCTAGATGTTATCTAGGACTTTACACGAGTGATTGACATCTGTGCTTCTCTTCTCTTGTTTGGTTTCTTTAAAAATCTGACAAGACAGAAAAATGAGAACAAAAACAGGATGTACAATTATTAGAAAACAAAACCGATTTATTTAGGAATCTTTCATGACAGTTAGAAACGATAAGAAATTGTTTTCAGTGTGTGTTTCCATGTTTAACCGCTAGATGGAGCTACAGACATCTGCATGAGGAGAACCTGTCCTTGACTGCAGGGGTGTTTCCTGAAACTTTACCACATGAGAACATGACCAAGACTACAAAGTGTCTTTATACACTGTAAAATGTTCATTCTAGAATTTACAAATAAGTTGTTCATTTGCCAAAGTCGTTTTCCTCAGCTCTTCCGAGTGAATGAACGTCCATTGGTCGCTTGTTTACAACATGTTCACCTGCTGGCTGAAACAGGTAGTGTTTAACATTCCAACACATGACCCTTACAGCACACATATTGTACATGTATTTTATGTCTTCATTTATATCTTCAAGACATTGTTTGCTCATCTGCAATACGTCTCTGAGAAGACATCTAGAAGATGTCTGTAAGATGTTTATGATGACGTACAAGATCACAAACAAACATATTTACTCTACTGGGAAAACACACCGTAAGTCGTAATAATAAAGTGTATTTTCCCTGCTGAATAAAACTACATCGCACAAATTCTAATGGTTTGAATAAATAACCACTGAACCATTGGCTTTTTCCAACAAACCCTTACAGAATTCCTTTTTTGACATGTGTTTTGGACATTATTTCAGTAGGATTTAATGGTTTCTACTGGTTCCCATCTGCCAGATAACATCCCACCTCCGGAATCCATCACATACCAGTTGACACCAGTTGCAATTAAAACCAAATCAATTCCCATTATGACCATTAAATCCATTACATCTTTGTTTTTTCTACTGTTATTCATTTACTTACAACAATACTGATATTATTGCATAATGTAGCATTAAATGATCAACACAAACACAGATGTCAAATGAACATGAAGCAGATGAAGGAAGTGACATCACACACGTAGGCCTTTAGTTCATAGAACTCATGTAGTTGTTTAGGTGAAAGGTGATGATTCTAGAACTGAACACACAACACTTACATGAGAATCAAATCAATATACATTCATGAGCTCCTTCACATGAACAACATCTTCTGTGTGTCTGAAGAACACAAACATATACAACAGACACACATGAGTTTAAAAGTCTTCTGCTCATCCGACACAACACATTTTACACAGACATAGATAAAAACGTTGTTGATTCTCAGGACTTTTGTGTGTTCTTTATGAATGTTGTGATCTTTATTGTACAATTTTAAAGTCATTTTTCTGATGGTCTGCTGTTTCTCATTCATACATGAACACATTTGTGTAGTCCAACAGTTGTGATAGGAGATAAAGGTCAGCAGAAGATGTGTGTGGAAAATAACCTGAAGAACACGTCTCATATTTATTCTGGTCTTTGGTTTGTGGTCGTGGAAAGTTTAGTTTTCACAGCTCTGCTGGTGTTTTCTTTCACACTTAGTGTGTTTTTCCACTTTTCTTAGTAACGTTAAGCTGTAACTTTAACACCAAAAACACTTCACATCATGAGTTTAAAGTGTACCTAGCATATGTTTTTTTAGGCCCTACTTTGGTTTATGGAGTGTCCAACAACAAGTTTATGTAAATACAATGTGTAAAAACTCTATAATCTTGTAATAATAGGCAGTTATTCGGACTTTACTTCTGGACTGACTCTCAAATGATTCGTTCCACGATTCATCCGTCTAGGCCCCGCCTACCCGCTAACCTTGTGTCATGTGATCGGTCAGATGGTGTAGTCTGTTGTGATTGGTCAAACGCGTTCATCATTTGTCGCAACTTGAACCCCACTACCATCATTACAGGATTACATGGGGTTGGGTGTCATGTATATTATATGTGTAGCTAGAGATGGCGGCGATTTTACCAATATAAGCCCGAGTCTGACGAGGAAGCATCATAAGACGCTAATCCAGTGTCAGTGGCAAATGACAACTCTTGTCATAAAAACTCCCAGTGTGACATGAATATCTATATAGGTGCACGTGCGGCAAATGTGTCAAGATGCAAAGTTAATAGCAAGATAAACAAACTGTAACACCCCAGAAATAACGGTACATGCTAATGTTAGCGTTATATAAATTAGCTAAACACAGACATAAGGTACAAAAATATTTCTTGACGTTCAGACAAAACTGAATAGTCACACTTACAGGTTGTGATTCGGTGGGGCTAACAGGTCCAAATAGAGTTGGTATTCCCCTCTTTCAATGATAGTCGTTTCACATATCCTGCAGTGAACGCGCCAAGATTATTAAATGAAATGACGCGCGCACAGTTAAACCCTGCGGTTATACTCCTTTGGTATCGTATGAAAAATGAATTTTTCCCTCAGACGTTCTTCCTTTGGTAGTTGTAATAAGACGGACTTAGTGTCACACCGTAGAACACAGACTCTAGACATAATACACACGCATCATGAACGAGCGACAGTGTTTGGGGAGGAGAGATAAGTTTTCACGACAGTCTCAGCCAAACGTAGGCGGGGACTATGTCTAGTGACGTAGATATGCGTCCACGACTCGTTTGTGTGATTCAGAGTCGACTCCCATTTTTACAAGCAAATAACTTTGTTATTTATTCACCTTCGGACTTCAGACAGCTTACTTTCAAACACCGCAACATAACAGACTGCATGAAACGTCATTTTCATGATGTCATGTTAGCTACTCTTTAATGCTGTTTAAAGTAGATGTTTGAAAGTTCAACTCACTGAATATAAATGACAGGTCGAAGATAATATTGGGCTTTTGGGGGTGTAAATGCTTTGACAGCGAAGAATATTAAAGATGAAGTTTCAGACATGCAAATGTATTTGTTGTTTGATGTGAAGAATGAAGCCGTTGCTCCGGTGGACAGAGTAGATAGCTTAGCCTCCTGAGAACACTTCTACAAATAAAATGAAAATAATTTTTTATCGCATTCAGGGATGAAGGGGTTAACAGGGGTTTATTTCAAAATAACAAAGACTACAAAAAGGCAAAACAAAACCCACAATGGGGAAAACAAAACAGGATATTTTTAACAATAAACAAGAACACGGACTAACTAAACTAAGAAAACAAACACTTGATTATAAACACACTAACCAACTAGACTTACGTGACAGGGTATGGGAACAAGGCAAGACGAGGGCATGAATACAAAGACTAACTATGAACAGGTACAAGTACATCAACGACAAGGATGAGGAAGAAGACGTACATATACATACAATGAACCAGACAGGACAAAGAACACGAGGATGTTTTAAAGGGGAGCAAATCAAGAGGGAACAGGTGCAAGGGATAAACTAATTAACACAAACTAGGAAACAGGAGGGTAGCAACGATGACGCAGACTAGGGAAACAAAGGATCCTGTATGATTCCACCTCTAGACCAAGAAATACCTGACAAGGAGAGGTGGAACCATGACACAACCCAGTGATAATCTGGTAAGTAGAAATATGTCAGAGGTAAACTTGATCCACCAGATGATGAACTATTGCATCCTTTACATAGAACACACACACGAGGAAGGTGTCGTGTGCAGTCCTCCGACACGTGTAGAAGTTGCACAAAAGGGGGACCCGGTTCCATCTCAACATGACAATGCCTCTGTGTGTGTGGCAAAATTAACTGGTCTGCACAAAGCCAAGTCCTGAACCCAGCCGAACACATTTGCTGTGACTTTTAATGCAGACTTTAAGCAAAAAACACACCCAACACCAATGATTTGTGCCTAATGGTTAGAGAGTCGGACTTGTAATCTGAAGGTTGCGGGTTCAAGTATCAGTACTGGCAGGAAATATAGGTGAACAGTGCTCTCTCCACTCTCATAACCACAACTAAAGTGCTCTTGAGCAAACCACTTAACCCCTGATCGACCATAGGTGCCACATATAATTCATAATAAATTATTTCCCTGTATGGGACACTATACTTGACCCCACGTCACTTCACTCACTCACTCATTGGTGTTGAAATGTTGCATTTTCATCCTAATGTTGGGTAAAAAATGGACAAACCCAACCGTTGGCTATGCTGACCCATTGTTGGCTCAAATTGAATTATAACCTTGGTTAATTTAACCCAACAGTTGGGTTTGTCCAGTTTTGAGCCAACGAGGACAGAATTTTCCCTTTTGGGTGGGACTATCCCTTTAAGTACTAAGATTTCTTAAGTAGATGTGACCAGGGATTTAGATTTACCACTCGGAACACATTTAACAATTCAATTTGCTTTTGTGGTTTATTCAATTATTACGTTGTATATGAAAGGATAGTTCAGAAACGGGTATTTAGAACACACAGCTCTGGACAAAAAACAATACAAAAAAACATAGTTTCTTGACCCACAAAATGTGGTTTTACCAATCAAAGAAAAACACAACCTGTCTTAAAAATACGACAAGCCCGGCTGTACGATAGTACATTTTTAAATGTCACAAAGAAAACGTCAAAAATACGGCAGTGGAGATACTGTACAAAGAAAGAAACAACATAAGTACATTTTTTATACCCATGTGCAACTTTGAAACATTGTGATGAAAACAAAGCAAAAACACATAATGATGACCTCCTCAATCAATCACCACATAAAGGCAGTAACAACCTTTATAAGACCTCAGTTGCACGGTTCAAAATCAGCCTACATAAATCCTTGTATACTCTGTCTTTTAAACAAACAAATGATAAATATTTTAAATAAAATATTCGTAAGCTGAAATGTATAATGTTGTTAAACACAAACGGAACAGGTTTACAGCACCTGGTACGACGACATATATGCACGGACATCATACCACGACATAACCTAACTTATATGATATGTTTTAGCAAATGAACTGCACTGTACACGTACAGAACTGTTTTATGTTAAGGATATTGCAAAATAAACACTTTATTTACCGCAGGATGCTCTAAAAATGCTTGCAAATTCCCTTACGAGTGCGCATCCCTCCCGCACTGCACTCTGCACGTCTCACACGCACGTGTGACGCATGCGCATTTCACCACACGCACCTACACACTTTCCCCTGTCGCCAACTCTTGTAAATTACAGGTCTTGCAAGAAAACTTTAAGGCTATTTACCACCCGGTTACATAGAGATATCAACTGTAACGTGGAAGAGTTTGATCATCTTGTCATGACTCCAGCATACACCACTGCAGATATCTGATGATACAAACACAAAACATGTGTTTAAAAATGATTATGAAACACAGTTACAGTCCTTGATACTGATTGGTTGTGACTTGAGATCAAACTGTGTCGCAACTCTCTTTTTCAACGACTCTCTGTGTGTCTTTCAGGACCACTGACGTCAAATATTTAACAATAACTGCACCTGACGCAAGCTGGACTCATGTGACCTGCCAGAACTAACACTAAACTTAATTTAATGGCGAATCAGCGGTTGAGTTGTGACACACTATGATCTCGAGTATCCTCCCTCATGACTTCTCAGATAGTTCCGTCATGCCTCATTCATCTCCTCACAGAGCAAATAGAGAATTGAGATGTCCTAAAAGATGTCTGAGCTCGATCGGTTTCCAGGTTATAGGATGGATGAGTGTAAAAATATGGATGAATTTTGAGAAGCACCCCTTAAGTGTCACAGCACAACACGCAATAAACGAAACATTCACGAAACATTACTTCAAGAATTTGCATTGATACATTGCTACACTATAAAAACAATTAGTAGGATTTACTGTTTTGCGTATTTCCCAGTATTTCTAATTTCACTGCTTTTAAAAGTAAAGACAATTGACTAAATAAATTAAGTAAGTCCTACTAGCAAGTGCTGTATTGTGAATAATTCGTGGCTGATGGCGTTACTCCACTTGTCCCTAACAACACCCTTCAATCATTAGCAAAAACAATCTCTTATGTTATTAATAAGACATCATTTTTCTCACCGGATTATGTGTTTGTCTATTGCAGAATGTTGGCTCTGCGTATGTGATCTCCTGCTCGCTGGTGTGATCTGTTGCAAAAATACTTTAATTATTCAGAATGATTTTTACTTCTACCTTTAACACAGAGTCTTTACAAAACCACATTACTTAAACACATGTTTCAGATGTAGTTTCCACACACCATGTTGATCTCTTTGTCTGTGTTTCCTGTAGATGCAGAAGATCAGAAGTGCAGCTGCAATCATCACAGATCCAACAAGAGCACAAGAGAGAGGAAATGAACGACTGAAGAGGAGACTCGGTTCTGTAATGACTAATAAGAGACATTAGTGTAGTTAAATCTCTATGTCTAATCTTACATCAGTGAGTAAACACTAATAATCACATGTGCACACCTGAACACTTGTGACAGACATCAGCAGTGAGATGTTGAGTCTGGTTTGTGATGGGATTGTTGATCACACATGTGTAAGAATCATCCAGACACTCCAGATGAAGAGAGATGTTGATGTTACTGTGTTCAGACACACTGATGCTGGACAATAAACTCTTTCCTTTGTACCAGGAGAGACTCACATGTGACACATTCATCACTGAACACAACACTGAACAGTTAAAGCTTCCTAATAATGATGAAACTCTCGAGATAACAGGAACAGGCAGACAAGCTGGAAAATAATGAAGAATAAAATAGTAAATTTCCTTTATTTGAATTATTAAAAGACAGTAAATACAATCAACGGTGTGTGTACAGATTTAAGCAAGAAACATGTTGTAAGAAGTTGATTAGAAACTTTTCGACACACCATAGACGGTAAGATTGAATGTTGTGAGTTGTTGGTTTGTCTTGATGTTGGTCATTTGATAAAGTCCAGTGTGTGTGACGCTGGTGTTTGTGATGGTCAGATCTCCAGTGTGTTTGTTTAGTTTCAGTTTGTCTTTGAATCTTTTATCAGGTTTATCATCAGATAGAGCAATGTGTCCGCTCTTGATTTCAGCGATGAGACTTTCTTGAGCTCCAAACTTCCAGCAGATTCCATCCTTCATCTGTGTTTCAGTCAGATTCACAAACAGAGTAACACAATCTCCTTCAGTCACTGACACGGACACACAACCAAACACACCTGAAAAATAAACAACAACACTCACTCACAGTACTGTTACGTCTGATCAGTCTGTGATCATCTGTGCAACGTGTCCTGACAAACTACACAAAAGTGTACTAAATAACAACAGGTATTATAATCTTATATTCTTTGTTTGGTTGAGACATTAAGAGGCTTACAGATCAGTGTACAATGGAAATCTTTGCTACTTAATATTTTCCTTTTAGTCCTGTTTTTAATTTCAGTTAAACTTTACTTTAATCAAAACTAAACGCTTTGACGTTTGATATTCAAAATGAGCGAGAAGGAGACTCGTCTCACTACTGGCATTACACGAAAAAATCTAATTCTCCCCAAACATTTCTTTTGTTTTCTAGTAAAAATATAAAAACTTCATAAAGACGATACATTTACATAACAAGAAAAGTGACATAAGAAATGTAGTCTCGTTTAATGAAAGAAGATATAAGAGCGAGTTAAGTTTACGTTTAAAACAAAATCTACAGTAAGTTACTGGTAAAACTACAGCAAAACTACAGCAAAGTTTTAAAGTGTAAGATTGTTTGATTCGTGAGTTATTCTGCACTAAAATGAAGCGAAGATATAAAAACAACTTACCAAACAGACTCCACAAACACAAACAGAAGAACATTACATCACATTCAGAAAAAGCTATAAATAAATAACCGAACAACCGAGCGGGTCCTGACACTTTTGAGAACTAATAATCCCCTTTATGGTGTGATTTATGGCTGCAGAATGCAGAGGAGGGAGGAGTCAACAACACAGTCATCAAGTCACACTTTCTGCTTCTGAAGAGCTCAATCACATGACTCATATCTCTTTGAAGTGAGGTAACAGAAAGGATGTACATAGTGTAGACATGGACAATAGCTCAGCTAATTAAATTGTTCTTGATACTTAATTCTGTATCTGTTTAATTTAAATTATCAGTGTTCAAACCAATAATAAATAAACATTATGATATGTTTCTATTTGTAAGGAATTTGTGCTTTTTAAACGGAAGACGGGCTTTCCTTCATGCAACATCAAAGATCACACTACAGTCCAGCAGGTGGCGGAAGTGCTTCTAACAGACACAGACATGTGAAGATGAAGGCTTGCGGAAATATGCACCGTATGTTAACATGAAGAACATGATCGTTTCTGTATTACTCGTGTGCGGTAAGTGATTGGTTTAAATCCGGACACTTTCACTTTTAACCTGACAAAGTGTGTTTAGAAACTGACGTTTTATCTAACCATGAAGGCAATAGCAGCAAGTGCAGGGTATACATGGCTATTACTATAAACAGAAATATACAGATGGGTATATGCAATGATAGTTTTTTTTTAAAGATTTACACCATGATGTGCACTGAGGCACCAGTTTTTTTTAGAAAATGGTATTATTGAATGGTGCATCTGCAAGAAGAAAACGATAAGACCAATATATACATACACTGGGAAGAACATTTAAAAAAGCTGTTGTTTTCAAAATAAATATGTATAAGTAAAAAAAAGAATAGACTATTTTATGTACAAGGTATATGCTATATACAGCAGAATGAAATATCATTTACAGAAAAAGTTGTATAAAAATAGATTTTGTATTATCTGGAGGATATCATTTATATTGCACTTTATTATTATTGCACAGAGTTATTAAATTGCACGGTGGGTTAAAAACATTTAACTGTTCAAGAGTTAGATGACCTGAGGGAAGAAGCTGTTTTGTGTCTGGATGTTTTGGTGCTCATTGCTCTGGAGCGCCGACCAGACGGCAGCATTGTAAAGAGATGATGGCTTGGATGTGAGAGGTCCAGGGTGAATTACTGAGACATTTTCCTCACTCTGGATATATACACGATAGACTTTGCCTTTAACATGATAGACTTTGCCGTTATATTATGATATAAGATTTACTTATATATATTGAAATATATATATATATATACATATATACTAGTCATACTTTATTTAAATGTTAAAATAAAATAACACAATATATAAGATTTACTTATATATATTGAAATATATATATATATACATATATACTAGTCATACTTTATTTAAATGTTAAAATAAAATAACACAAAGACATAATCCCTGTTGGAGTTCTAATAAATTGTCCGGTTTTTTTGTGTCGATTTCCTTGTGACGTCACAGGTAGGTGTCGACTGCAACTGACGTCACAGGAAGCGAAGATGTCTGGGAGTGCAATTCTGCAGCCGGTTGCTATTGAAACATTTAGCACATTTAAAGACGAAAGCAGAATTTTTCCTGCATAGAGAAATTGGAGGCGGCCGCCTCTGTCAAATGTCGTGCCGCCTCAGGCTCTCGGCAACATTATTAAGGGAGTCTTTACAAGCAATGCATTTAACAGACTGTCATTAGTAACTGCAGTTGCGATATTACGCCACAGTGGCGGCGCTGTTTCGTTATCAGCACACTGAGGAGCTAAAAAGAGTTGCAGAACAAGAGCCAGCCTGTGTTTCACGGCTGTTTGTTTTGCATCAAATACGTTTAATTTCTTAATTTTCTTTAATTAACATGACGTCCATCATTGTAATGTCTTTAGCTGTGCGGTTGGATCGTTGAATCAGCGTATACTGTACACAGCGAGTTCGCCAGTATGAACGCACATTGTGTTCATAATAACTCGCATTACTCATTTGAACCGATTCATTTAAACTTTTGAACTTTTCAGTCACTAGCTAATGCAATTAATTAATAATAATGCATTTGTTTGTAGGCTACATTGTGTTTTTCATTTTACAGTTCACGGCGGGGCTATTTTGATGTTTTTAAATGTAGCTTACGCTATGCATTACGATGTGTTTACGTGGTTGCCAATCCAAAATAGTAAAGGAGTTGTTACATGAACTTACACGATTTTGGTTACATGTGGAATAAAGTCTGAGTCTTTCTGTCACTGCAAACCTTCAGTTTCCTCCATCTCCCCTTTAAGATTCATAGCTGTATGGTATAAGGCCTGCTTAACTTGCTGTGTTTCGACCTGAGGTCAGTAGTATTGTCAAAGATGGTTTGTGTCGTTTTTTTATTAAAAGCAGAAGTTACATGAGCCCAACAGTAGGGAAGTACATTTACTTGAGTTTTGTACTTAAACACACTTTTTGAGTATCTTAACTGTATTGAAAAAATGTCACTCACACTAACAAACAGTGTGTGGGGTGCACAGTCACCCACATAAACTCACACACACTACAAACTGTATATGGTTGACTGTGCACCCCACGTACACGGTACAAAGGTGCGCAATCACGGACGGATCGTGTACCGACAAACACGACATGATTACATCACAAGTATGCTAATCAGTACGTGACGTCACCATCGCAACAACTCCAATTCCGTTTACCTTCATTATCTTCCTAAAAACAGAAGCAACTGATTAAAACAAATGTTATGTGTTTTTGAAGAAGAATTGATTCTTTATTTAGTAATATTTGATAAGACTTGATGATGAGATGTGTGTTCTAACAGAGTTAATGTCTGAACTACTGTTTGTGTTTGTGTTGTTCAGGTGTGTTTAGTGTTGATGCAGATGAAGTGAAGTCAGTGTCAGTGATGGAGGGAGATTCTGTCACACTACACACTGATCTCACTGTCATACAGACATCTGATGTGATACGGTGGAGGTTTGGAGAAGGTGAATCCACGGATCTTTTAGTTGATATTGCTAATAACAATATTAGTTATAATGGTCCATTCAAAGACAGACTGCAGACAGACATTCAGACTGGAGATCTCACCATCACAAACATGAGAATCAAACACTCTGGACCCTATGAAGCACAGATCAGCAGAGCTACAACAACATACAAGAGATTCAGCGTTACTGTCACAGGTACTGTAAGAAGAATGAAAATGAATTGATTTAAAGCCATTGTTTTGAAGATTTATTTTGCTTTACAAATGAAACTGAATTTAAAGGGATGCAAATAAGGGGATTGAATCCTTTGGGGGATTTGATTCAGAATCGATTTTGTTAGGGCAGAAAATCAGGAGTCAGATGCAGGGTTCAAAATGCATGGTATTAATTTCAGCTCAAAGCTCACAAGAGTCCAGACCACAATACCAGGCAAGGGGGAAATGTTCAACAGGGTCGAGTGCTCGGCCGGGAGATGTGAGGGAGATGGCAGAATGGTAATGGACAGATCTTCCAGTACTGGCCATCATCGTTTGGGGGCAATTGTGGCCTAATGGTTAGAGAGTCGGACTCGTGACTAGAAGGTTGCTGGTTTGATCCTCAGGGCCGGCAGGTAACGATTGAGATGCCCTTGAGCAAGGCACCTTACCCCTACATGCTCCCCAGGCGCTGCAGTGATATCTGCCCTCTGCTCCTGGTGTATGTGTGTTCACCACTAGCTGTGCATGTGTTCATTACTCTCACTATTTCGGGTATGGGTCACCATACCTGACAAATAGGTCATTTTCAATATGTGGGAGAAACGGCCCCCTCCTTGAACTGCCACCTTACCGTGGTGGAGGGGTTTGAGTGCCCGAAAGACCCTAGGAGCTATGTTGTCTGGGGCTATATACCCCTGGTAGGGTCTCCCAAGGCAAACAGGTCCTAGGCGACGAGTCAGACTAAGAGCGGTTCAAAATCCCTTATGAAGCCAAAAAATTAGAGGACCGTGACGTCGCCCGGCATGGCGCAGCCGGGGCCCCACCCTGGAGCCAGGCCCGGGGTTGGGGGCTCGTATGCGAGCGTCTGGTGGTCGGGCCTCCCCCCATGGGGTCCGGCCGGGCTCAGCCCGAAGGAGCGACGTGGGGCACCACCTGCAGGAGGGACCGTAAGGGGCCGGTGCAAAGTGGATCGGGCGGCAGTCGAAGGCGGGGGCCTCGACAACCCGATCCCTGGACGCGGAATCTAGCTCTAGGGACATGGAACGTCACCCCTCTGACGGGGAAGGAGCCTGAGATCGTGCGTGAGGTTCAGAGATTCCGACTAGAGATAGTCGGGATCACCTCTACGCACAGCTTGGGCTCTCGAACCACACTTCTCGAGGGAGGATGGACTCTTCACCACTATGGAGTTGCCCATGGTGAAAGGCGGCGGGCTGGTGTGGGTTTGCTTATAGCCCCCCAGCTCAGCCGCCATGTGTTGGAGTTTACCCCGGTGAACGAGAGGGTCGCTTCCCTGCGCCTTCGGGTCGGGGATAGGTCTCTCACTGTCGTGTGTGCCTATGGGCCAAACGGCAGTGTAGAGTACCCGGCCTTCTTGGAGACTCTGGGAGGGGTGCTGGAAAGCGCCCCCATTGGGGACTCCGTCGTTCTGCTGGGGGACTTCAAAGCCCACGTGGGCAACGACAGTGACGCCTGGAGGGGCGTGATTGGGAGGAATGGCCCCCCTGATCTGAACCCTAGGGGTGTTCTGTTATTGGACTTCTGTGCTAGTTACAGCTTGGCCATAACGAACACCATGTTCAAGCATAAGGGTGTCCATCAGGGCACATGGCACCAGGACACCCTTGGCCGGAGGTCGATGATCGACTTTGTGGTTGTTTCATCTGACCTACGGCCGTATGTCTTGGACACTCGGGTGAAGAGAGGGGCGGAGCTGTCAACTGATCACCACCTGGTGGTGAGTTGGATCCGATGGCGGGGGAGGAAGCTGGACAGACTCGGCAGACCCAAACGTACTGTGAGGGTCTTTTGGGAACATTTGGCCGAATCCCCTGTCAGAGAGATCTTCAACTTCCACCTCCGGCAGAGCTTCGACCAGATCCCGAGGGAGTCTGGAGATATTGAGTCAGAGTGGACCATGTTCTCCCCCTCCACTGTCAACGCGGCCACCCGGAGCTGTGGCCGTAAGTTCTCCACTGCCTGTCGAGGCGGCAATCCCCGAACCCGGTGGTGGACACCGGAAGTAAGGGATGCCGTCAAGCTGAAGAAGGAGTCCTATCGGGCCTGGCTGGCTTGTGGGACTCCCGAGGCAGCTGACAGGCCAAGCGGACTGCAGCCCGGGTGGTTGGGGAGGCAAAAATTCGGGCCTGGGAGGAGTTTGGTGAGGCCATGGAGAAGGACTATCGGTCGGCCTCGAAGAGATTCTGGCAAACCGTCCGGCGCCTCAGGAGGGGGAAGCAGTGCCCTACCAACGCTGTTTACAGTGGAGGGGGGCAGCTGTTGACATCGACCGGGGATATCATCGGGCGGTGGAAGGAATACTTCGAGGATCTCCTCAATCCCACCGTCACGTCTTCCATTGAGGAAACAGAGGCTGAGGGCTCGGAGGCGGACTCGTCCATCACCCGGGCTGAAGTCACAGAGGTAATCAAGAAACTCCTCGGTGGCAGGGCACTGGGGGTGGATGAGATCCGCCCTGAGTACCTCAAGTCTCTGGATGTTGTGGGGCTGTCTTGGCTGACACGCCTCTGCAGCACCGCGTTGCGGTCGGGGACAGTGCCCTTGGACTGGCAGACCGGGGTGGTGGTCCCTCTTTTTAAGAAGGGGGACCGGAGGGTGTGCTCCAACTATCGGGGATCACACTTCTCAGCCTCCCCGGGAAAGTCTATGCCAGGGTACTGGAGAAGAGAATCCGGCCGATGGTAGAACCTCTGATTCAGGAGGAACAATGTGGTTTTCCTCCCGGTCGTGGAACACTGGACCAGCTCTATACCCTCTCCAGGGTGCTGGAGGGTTCATGGGAGTTTGCCCAACCAATCCACATGTGTTTTGTGGATTTGGAGAAGGCATTCGACTGTGTCCCTCGCGGCATCTTGTGGAGGGTGCTCCGGGAGTATGGGATTCGGGACCCTTTGCTAAGGGCTATCCGGTCCCTGTACGACCGGAGCAGGAGCTTGGTTCGGATTGCCGGCAGTAAGTCAGACTTGTTTCCGGTGCATGTTGGACTCCGGCAGGGCTGCCCTTTGTCGCCGGTTCTGTTCATAATTTTTATGGACAGAATTTCTAGGCGCAGCCAGGGGCCGGAGGGTGTCGGGTTTGAGGACCACACGATTTCATCTCTGCTCTTTGCGGATGATGTCGTCATGCTGGCCCATCAGACCAGGACCTTCAACATGCACTGGGACGGTTTGCAGCCGAGTGTGAAGCGACTGGAATGAGAATCAGCACCTCCAAATCTGAGGCCATGGTTCTCAGTCGGTGGCTTGCCCACTTCAGGTAGGTGGAGAGTCCCTGCCTCAAGTGGAGGAGTTCAAGTATCTGGGGGTCTTGTTCACGAGTGAGGGAAGGATGGAACGGGAGATTGACAGACGGATCGGTGCAGCTTCTGCAGTAATGCGGTCGCTGTACCGGTCTGTCGTGGCGAAGAAGGATTTCTCGATTTACCGGTCAATCTACGTTCCTACTCTCACCTATGGTCATGAGCTGTGGGTCATGACCGAAAGGACAAGATCCCGGATACAGGCGGCCGAAATGAGCTTTCTCCGCAGGGTGGCTGGGCGATCCCTTAGAGATAGGGTGAGAAGCTTGTTCACTTGGGAGGAGCTCAGAGTAGAGCCGCTGCTCCTCCACATCGAGAGGGGGCCAGCTGAGGTGGCTCGGGCATCTTTTCCGGATGCCCCCTGGACGCCTTCCCGGGAAGGTGTTCCGGGCATGTCCCACTGGGAGAAGACCCCGGGGAAGACCTAGGACACGCTGGAAGGACTATGTCTCCCGGTTGGCCTGGGAATGCCTCGGTGTCCCCCCGGAAGAGCTGGAGGAAGTGTCTAGGGAGAGGGAAGTCTGGGCATCCCTGCTTAGACTGCTGCCCCCGCGACCCGGCCCCGGATAAGCGGAAGAAAATGGATGGATGGATGGATGGATGGGAGAAACGGCCCAGGGGAGATGGCCCAGGGAAGACGGCCCAGGGGAGACTGCCCAGGGGAGACGGCCCAGGGGGGGGCCGTGGAAGACTCTGGTTGGCAAGAGAGTGTAGTCCACAATACTTAAAACTGGGTTCCACTTGAGAGAGTAATCCACAATCAACTGATAATAAAAACCTAAACACAGATGAAACGAACAAAACAAGCAGGTGATCAAACCCGGGACCTGACACGATTCTCAATGATCTAATTTCCATATATGTGAAGTCGTCATGTCGCTATTGTGCTCAGAGTCAGACTAGTGTTGACATATATCTAAGCAACATCTGTCTGGTCATAAGCATTCTTCCAAATATCTTTCTCTAGAACAAAGACACAAGGATACTTGCAAATATTTACATTTATTCATTTGGCAGACTATTTTACTCAAAGCCACTTACAAGTAGGAGAGCATATAAACATTTTGTCAACGAGACAAATATGGGAATTTTAGATAATTTTGTGTGGATGTGTCCATTCAAGAGTAAGAGCAAGATGATCTCACGCTGATCCTCGTCCATCTTGTAGATGCTCCAAGTGTTATCAGTGCTGGTGCAGATGATGTGAAGTCAATGTCATCGATTGTGGGAGTTTCTATTACTCTACACACTGATGTCCAGACACAGAGAGATGATCTGATACTGTGGAGGTTTGGAGAT
Source organism: Triplophysa siluroides (assembly GCA_006030095.1). Lineage (NCBI taxonomy): Eukaryota > Metazoa > Chordata > Actinopteri > Cypriniformes > Nemacheilidae > Triplophysa > Triplophysa siluroides. The sequence goes on from VCII01000543.1 coordinate 55,279, forward strand.
TATTGTGTTCTCATAGCCAAATATGATAAAGAAGACAATAAGAGCTCAATATATGATGCTGATGGGAGATTCAGAGACAGACTGAAGCTGGACGATCAGACCGGTTCTCTCACCATCACTAACACCAAAACCACAGACACTGGAGTTTATCAACTGAAGATTAGCAGCAACAACAAACAAACCCTTCACAAGACATTCAGTGTTTCTGTCAGGGGTGAGTATCTCAGTTTTCTCATATGTGACCCTGGACCACAAAACCAGTCTTATGGGTAAATTTTTCAAAATTGAGATTTATACACCACATAAAAGCTGACTAAATACGCTTTCTATTGATATATGATTTGTTATGATAGGACAATATTTGGCCGAGATATAACCATTTAAAATTCTGAAATCTGAGGGTGGGAAAAATCTAAATATTGAGAAAATCGCCTCTTCCACAACGCATATTACTAACTTACACCATTGATTTACCAAAACTAAAACTTTATACACACAAAATTTCATAAAAATAATTTACAAGGAACATATTTAATTTGTCACAAAACTGTTAGTGGTGGGTCATCTCTAGTTTTCCTACATGTGCAGGAATTTGAATGTATCCCGGCATAACTGCTTTCCTTCCAGCCAGTAGAAGGTGTGTTGTCGCTGACGGGGAGTTTGTTCCTTCCTTTTAGATGAGTTTGTGGTCTCAGAGTTGTTAATTGAACACGAAATCTTGCCCAGGAGGATAAGCATTTGATCCCCTAAAATAAAACAGCAACTTTGAAAATGAGCTGGACAGTGACGATAAATCTATTCTGTTCTGTTCTATTCTATATTCCTGACATTTTAATTGTTAATGAAGGAACAGTTAGAAAACTGACTAAACTGTTTGAAATCTCAGCAAGCAAGAGATGATGATTTATAAATTTGTAATGGCAGTGACCTATCTGTCCAATTTTCATGAGTATACATTTTACTCCTGCCATACTAACTGGATGTCAAGTCTCTCATGGCTGCTCTCCTATGCATCATATCCTCAGGAGAGAAAATGCGATAGCATGGCTGCCCATCATTGTACTGACAATTACAGCTGGAAACAAAACAGTGTCACTTTGTTGAATAAAGGAGCTGGCAACGAATCATCATTAACAGAGGCAGACCTACATGCTAAGATGATGTTTTGCTTACATTTTGTCAGAGCAAAATTGGCATAACTGTGACATAAACAACTCATGAAAATCACATTGATTGAATTTGTTGTCATCCGGGGCATCCTCTTTTGTCAAGACGGTCTCTGGACATTCTGTATTATCTTCCCAATGATTCACAAAAAAATGATTTACTAGGTTCGTTTAATTATTGCTGTCATTAGCGTTTAGATTGAGCAAACGCGCTATCTCAGAATCCATGTTTTGAACCGCGATCATGACGGATTGTGTACGCTGCGCACGTGACGAAATAGGAATCTAATTAGAAGCGCTATTGCAGGCCGTTGCTAAGAAGAAACAGGTTTGTTTTAACATTCTTTATTGGCTTACCCTTATAATGACATATAAGAGAGTAGATGAACTTGAAAGCGGAATCTCTTAACTTAACATAGATGCCAAACTTGAATGGGTAGTTCTCATAGAGCAGACAGCAGCGAGTTAAGTTTGTAGGCATGTTTCTGACCATTTTTTGTTCGCGATATTGAGGGATCCACTCACAAAAATTAAGTTTTTATATATTTACGGTAGGAAATTTACAAAATATCTTCGTGGAACATGATCTTTACTTAATATAATAATGATTTTTGGCATAAAATAAAAATGTATCATTTTGACCCAAACAATGTATTTTCGTCTTTTGCCATAAATATACCTGTGCGACTTACGACTGGTTTTGTGGTCCAGGGTCACATATTAACATAAGTTCAAAAGTTCTTCCTTTTACGATTTTGAAAAGATTCACGCACACACGACAGCGTTTTCAAAATGATCTGCATTTATACGGATCTGGGATTTATTTTCAGTTTTAAAATAAAAGCGCTTTTAAACACTTTGTCGGCGTGTACGTGTGTTTATGGCTTGTTTCTATAAATACTATATCTCCGTTGGTCGTAGTGGGGCAGTAAGTCTATGATAATAAATATGTCATGTGGCAGAAACACACGATATGGAAGCCACCATTATTGTTTGGCGAATCCTCACGTATACCTACAGACTGAATACGTAATATGCATGCATATGATGTTATCGTTGTCATTGTTGTCGAGAACACCGTCATTTTCAAAATCTTGCACTTTGAGACCCGATTAAAATCTACATTGCATTATCCTATACATTTATACATAGGTATGTGAAATCCCCTGGGATCAAACCCACAATCTTGTGTTTTTTAACGCAATGCTCTCACCACTGAGCTACAGGAAAGCATTTTTTCTATCAAAGCCAAACAAGATCATTGTTTCAAGATCAAAGCTCAAATTCATGGTGGAAAGTAGACTATTACTTATTACTAATTTTGATGCATTTTTTTTTAGAAATTACATTTTTTTTGTTTGCCTTAAGCTGTTATGACAGAAATATGTTTGTATGTTTAATGGGGTCTTGAGTCTTTCTCTCTATCATTACAGATGGAGGTCTATCTTCAGGAGGTGTAGTTGGAATAGTGTTTGGTGTCCTGCTGTGTATTGTTGTTGGTGTGATTGTGTTTCGCCGCATTCATTATGAACGTCAGAAACGAATGGGTGAGTTTCATCTTCAGCTGATACTGTAATAAGAAAACGGATAGATTCAGTGTGTTAATACAAAGATATTAAATGAGCTATCTATCTATCTATCTATCTATCTATCTATCTATCTATCTATCTATCTATCTATCTATCTATCTATCTATCTATCCATCCATCCATCCATCCATCCATCCATCCATCCATCCATCCATCCATCCATCCATCCATCCATCCATCCATCCATCCATCCATCCATCCATCCATCCTCCATCATCCATCCATCCATCCATCCATCCATCCATCCATCCATCCATCCATCCATCCATCCATCCATCCATCCATCCATACATCCATCCATACATCCATCCATCCATACATCCAACCAACCATCCATCCATCCATCCATCCATCCATCTAAGCCTCCTCTGAATCACGCAAACCAGTCGACCCTAGTGCGATTTGGAGGCTGCACGGATTTACGTCACTTCGTATAGTCCCCACCTACGTTTTGCTAAGACTGCCTGCGAAAACTTGACTTTTGTTTCCCAAGCATTGTAGCTCTAGAGCGTCATTCACGGTAGACCAATCACAGCAGACTAGACCATCTGACCAATCAGATCAGAGTAGACTGGCGCAAAGAAGCGGATTTGACGGATGATACGCTGTTCTAATCATTTAAGAATCAGTCAAGAAGTAAGGTAAGAAAAAACGCTATTGTAACATAATAATAGTGTTTTTACACCTTGTATGTAAGTAAACGTGTTGATGGACATAACATAAACCAAAAAAGGACCTTTAAAATCAAGGAAAATTTTCTCTTTAATATGTTTCTATTTTTGTTTCCACATTCCTACTTGATTTTGCTGCAGTAATAAATTAAGTTTTATTTGATGATTGTTTATTATTGTAAAAAATGTTTTGTTTAATGACCTGATGAATCGGTTGAGTTATTGAAGCTTAAAATCACAGAACTGCTTTTAGTGTTATGATTGGTACAGTTTACATGAAATTTTTAACATTGGACATATTGCTTCAACACACTTAAACTTTTTGTCAACTAGAAAACACTACACAATTCAACAGACAGTTCACTTAGGGTCCAATCATATTTATAGTTCGGTTCTTTTAGTTTTTGTTTGGTGACACTGTCGAGGACTTCTCCCAACAGTTTTTACCCCGCTCCCCTGTTCCTCCTGCACCGGCTCTGGGGTCCCCTTCTCAGGTGGCCCCCCGCGGAGGACTTCACAGAGGAAGACATCTACTCATCCCAGCTCAAGCCGGGCCCTTTTCAGGGCCTGATGCCCACTTTCTCACAAAAGGACCTTCCCTCCTCCCTGGGCTTTTCCAGCATGCAGCAGCCTCTACCCCGACGTTTCAACAGGCCGATCTCGCAGCCTTCAGCACTCTCCTATCGACAGTGCATCGTGCAGCGAACACTTAAGGCAGGTAAGTCAGCAGACCCCCTCGTCTCCCCTGGGCTCCGCCCCTGGCAAAACACCGGTACTGCCAGCCACAGAACTCCCCCCACGGGGAGGATGTTGCAGATCTCCCCACTAGTCCCTCTTTTACGTTATTTGGTAGCCTATCGCTACGCAATCCAGTTCGCCAGGCCCCTGCCAAAGATTCGTATGCTCCCATACTTCGGGCGGAGTTTGCCTCCCTCTGTCCGAGATGTCTTCTGGTTTTTAGAGCCCCTACTTCTTCATCCCCAAGAAAGGTTCCATCCTGGATCTGTGCACTCTGAACGTTCTGTTGACGCAGAAGCGCATCCTGACGTCTATCCGACATTAGGATTGGTTTGTGGCAATTGACCTGAAGGACGCGTACTTTCATGCCTCGATTCTCCGACAGCACAGACCGTTTCTTCAGTTTGCCTTCGAGGGTCGATCATACCAGCATAAGGTCCTGCCCTTCGGTCTGGCCATGTCTCCCCGTGCCTTTACCAAGGTCATGGAGGCTGCTCTCGCTCCCCTCAGCGAGCAGGGCGTGCGTATCTCCAACTATCTCGACGACTGGCTTATCTTGGCTCGCTCATGAGATCTGTTGTCTATGCACAGGGACCTTGTGCTCCGGCACCTCGATCGAGGTGCATAGGGTAAGGAAGTGGACTCTGTTACCATGCATGTGTGCCCAGTCGATGCTGCGCTGTCTGACCCTTGTCAGTCAGCTCCTGGGGCATATGGTGTCCTCGATGGCAGTCGTGTCACTCAGGTTGATGCATATGAGACCACTTCAGCATTGGCTTCAGAGTCGAGTACCTTGGAGAGCGTGGCACACCGGCACGAGGTGTATTCCCATCACGTCACATTGCCGTCACACCCTAGCACCTTGGACAGACTTGTCCTTTCTCCGTGATGGAGTCTCGATCGGGCTGGTCTCAAGGCGTGTTGTGGTAACGACAGATGCCTCCCTGCTCAGCTGGGGTGCTGTGTGCAACGGGCATGCAGTGTCGGGGTGTTGGTTGGGTCCCATCCTGGAGTGGCATATCAATTGCCCAGGGTTGCTGGCTGCTTGGCTTGCTTTGAAGAGGTTCCTTCCTCTCAATCAGGACAAGCACGTACGGCTGCCATGGCGTATGTCAACCACAAGGTGGCATTCGCTCACGGCAAATGTTTCAACACCCCGGACACCTCCTCCTCTGATGTCAGCAGCTGGTGGAATCCCTGCAAGCCACTCATATCCAAGGCGACCTCAACCAGACAGCCGACGCACTCTCTCGGCAGGTCAGGCACGGATACCTTTGCGCACAGCCGGCCCCGGGACAAGTGGAAGTACGCCTTACGTATGCCTTAAGTTCATTGGCCTTTTAAAAGTACAATCGGAGATGGTAGGTTCTAAAGATCAAACCCCATTCTGTCGGTTCGCTACAACGTCTCGTTCCCTTCATCAGGGAACTGAGGTTAAATACGTAAGCAATGCGATTTCTCTCTCTTGTGTTTCTCTCTTCTATGTGCTGCTGTTACAGTTAAAGAGAAGACTGTGCTTGAGAACTGGAGTTCTGTCACTCTAGAGTCTGATGTTACTAAAATCCAGTCTGATGATGTGATCGAGTGGAGCTTTAGAGATAAAGTGATATACAAATTCAGTTCGGGCAGCAAGATCTTTACTGATGAACAGATATTCTTGGACAGAATACAGATGGATGATCAGACTGGATCTCTCATCATCACAAACATCAGAACAGAAGACGCTGGACTGTATAAAGTAAAGATCAGCAGCAGCAGTCGACTGAAATCATTCCTTCAGTTCATCATCAGTAGAGGACCATCATACTCTCAATTCAGTGTTATTGTCACAGGTAAGATGCTTGAGTATTGACATAACTCGTATGGTTTATTTGTCTTTGTTAGTAGTGATATTAATCTTGAGTACCTGTAGAGTCATATCATATCATGTCTTAGATTGATCTAGGGCTGCACGATTAATCGTATTTTAATCGTGATAACGATTTATGCTTTATGAGCATAATCATTATGATATAAATATTTTAAAAGCAAGCACCAAACTCTTGATACGATCAGAAAATCAGACTGAAAGCTTGTATCTTTTAAACTTTACAGGAAATTTAAAAACACAGACGAACATGAAGGGTGACCGATAGGAATGATTTATAATTAAAAGAAAAACAAGAAATCAAAATTGGACTAGCAAGGTTTCATTCCGAAGGTTGCAAAATGAAAAAAAACTTTTCTCCGTTTCTATTGATGTTATCAGTTGCGATCAGAAAAGTTCAATCAAATGACTTATTTCTTTCATTTAAGTGTCACTGTAACTGATGAAAATAATAATGTATATATATATATAATATTTTTTAAGTTCTGTATACCAAGAGAACATCAAACCATGATGGTTTCCTGAGATGGTCATCGTACTGCAAAAATCTCATACCGTTACAACCCTAGTCTGTGTTTCTCTCTTCTGTGTGCTACTGTGACTGACACAGTGAGTAAAGTGGAAAACAGTTCTGTCACTCTGAACACTGGTGTTACTGAACTACAGTCAGAAGATGTGATCCAGTGGAGGTTTGGAGAAACTCTCATAGCTCAGATCAACAGAAGGAATGACACATTGTCTACATACGATGCTGCTCTTGATGGGAGATTCAGAGACAGATTGAATCTGGATGATCAGACTGGAGATCTCACCATCACAGATCTCAGAACAGAACACACTGGAGACTATAAACTGAGAGCATGTGCTTCATCTACTCTTGATGATGTTCAGTTGAACGTTTATGTCAGGGGTAAGTAAAGCTTAAGTTTATGTTACGATGATAAGGGTTTTTGTATGATATATTTTATAAACATATATTTATTTTTGTGTATGAAGTTCTTCTGTGTTTTTCTCTTCTATGTGCTGCTGTTATAAATGAAGAGCGGAAAGAAGCAGTAGTGTTGGGAGGTTCTGTCACTCTTTACACGGATGTTACTGGAATACAGACTGATGATGTGATTCAGTGGAGATTTGGAGATGAAGAAACTCTCATAGCTCAAATGACTGTAGGGACTGAACCCTCATATGACTCGACTGATGAGAGATTCAGAAACAGACTAAAGATGAACCCAAAGACTGGAGATCTCACCATCACAGACATCACAGCTGAACTCTCTGGAGTTTATAGAGCAAAGATCAGCAGCAGTAGAGGAACAAAATACAGAACATACAGGGTTGTCATCTCTGGTGAGTGGATTTGTTTTAGTGATTAATATCTGACATGATGATGAGAGATGATGAAATCTCTGGGAATTGACTGCAAACTCTCCGGCATAAACACAGAACATAGAGTCGGACACTTGTGTCGTATACAAGGAAACATAAAAAATTGTATCTTTCTTATTTGTATATTATTCTTGATTATTGTTTTAAAAGAATTATTTGTCACATTGCTTCAGGTTGGTTTTATTTGCATACACACTGTTACAACTTCTTGGGGTAACACGTAACTGATTAAAAGGTACCACACTCGCAATAGTTTAAGTAAAACAAGTTTATTGACACCATGTGGGATTTTCTTCAGGGGCAGATAAGGCCAACATAATAAACTAAACAGACTTATTTTAGAATACTAAATAACCTAGGAAGATAAAGTATAGAAAACAAAACACAGTGTCTCTAACCTGTCTCCCTGAGGATAAACAAGTGAAAACTGGAATGTAAATAAAATGCCGTCTAACCCCCTACCTCCCGAAACTTGTTGAACACGTAAAAGTATTTACAGTATTTAAAATAACATGATGTCAAAATCTCTGTATTAACATATGATGTTCAGAAATACAACAGACTATGGAATTAAGTTGCTGTTTACGACACGCGTACTCACGTACACAGATGTACAACGCAGAGGTATAACAGAAGCTAGACATTAAACTGGGTCAGTTGCTCCTGTGGTAGGTTGAACTTCCTCAATTGATGGCGGAAGCACAACCTCCGCTGTGTATTTTTTATAAATCAAAACAAAACAAAAAATTAACAAATAAATCTATATCATGTTAACATGTTGAAAGAGGAAGCTATTACAAACACAAACAAAATATTGTCTGCTTATTCTCACAGGTGAAATCACAAACACAGGAGATTATTTGTATTATTTTTTTGCCAATTTGACTGAACCTTTTCCCATTTTTTGTGGGTGGAGCTTAAAAGTGATTTCAACTATTTAATAAGTGCAACTCTGCAATGCTTGGTCTTGGTCTTGTTTTAAAGAAGAGATTCTATACTTTATTGTAAAAGTGTCTGGAGTTGAAAAATGAAATGAAAAAATAGTAATTATAGCAGTTAAATTGTGTATAAAAAAAAACAACAACATTGTTTTATTTTACCAAAACATCTTAAAAAAATTATCATTAAAAAACGCCAGAAAATTAAATACATACTTCTAAACAAGTTTTGTTTCAAATTTCAAACTGATATCACAAAATGTTTTTTTTCTGGGATACTTTTTATCTCTTTTTATATAGAACTCATATAGGCTCCAATGATTTACTGCATACAAATAAAAAATGAATACATTTCATCATTATATATAAGAAGGACATTCTTGGAACTTTTCAATTATATAGAAGTTTTTAAGATTTATTTTTAGATTTTCAATCGAATATGATTATGAATATGTAATATTTATAATGGTATCTGGTGACATTTAAGAAAATTACTTTTACTACGTGAATTTTATTGCAAAACAGTTCCAAGATATAAAACTACATTCTTAGAGCTTTCCAATGATATTTAATTTCTCAGGATTATAATGGATTTATATTAACTTCAGTGTTCCACTGGAACGGTGATATTAAGCAGCATTTAATTAGTTATAAAATATATTATACGATGTAAAAAAAGATGAATTAGTTATTTAAACACAAGACCTAACAGCTGTGTTTCTGACAGTATATTATCACATTGACTCATGTTTTCTGTGTGTTTCAGTGTTCGCTTACAAGAGAGAATCTGTAACTCTACACACTAAAAGTGAAATGCAGAGAGAAAGTGAGATCAAGTGGATCTATGATAAAACCACTCTGGTAACTGGAATAAATGGAGAAAACAGAGAGATCAACTATACCGATGACGTCATATTCAGAGACAGACTGGAGATGAATCCTCAGACTGGAGATCTCACCATCACAGACATCAGACAGACAGATGATGGACTTTACACATTACAGCAGATCAACAGTGATGGAAAGATCTCATACAGAATATTCCAGGTTTGGGTCTGGGGTGAGTAACTCAAGTTTTCTGATATAATAATTCACTTCATCTAATGTAAACACTCTCCATAAACTATAAATGATCTGAAAATAAAACATGATTTTGTTAATTTACTCTCGATTTCACTCAAATTCAAAGCACCTTTGCAAACGTATGCGTGATGATGTAAAATGAACTGATTCCACAGCTCACTGAAGATATGATGAAAACACTTATACATGTTTCACTTGTGTGTGTGATTCTTAGGCGACACTTTAAATTCTGAACAAGCAGAAATCAGGTGAGAGTCTGTCCGACAAAATCAATTTGAATCTGGTTTGTTTGCTTTTCAACACTTCTCTTAATGGTCCAGTCAGTAATATCGAGCGGCAAGGTTGCAAATTGCAACCAACCGCTCACTCCAGCTCTCCCCTGCGTATGAAAAACTACAACGGCTGACAGAACAATTATATGCAAGGGGACCCACGGTGTGTGTAGAAAGAAATAGCTCATTCTAAGGTTATAAAAACACAACGCTTCATTGTGTAAGCTCTTCACACACCTCTGACGACTTAGTTATGTATATTATATTACATTTCTATCAATACATCCTCCCAAAAATTACACACTGGACCTTTAAGAGTGACATTTGACAGCTGCTCTACATGATAACTGTTTCTTGTGCAAAACCTTTTGTTAAAGGGAAAGTTCACCTATAAATGAAAATTCTGTCATCATTAACTCCGAATCTGTACACATTTCTTTGATCCAATGAACACAAAGGGAGGTATTTGGAAGAATGTCAGGAACCAAACAGTTCTTGGACCCCATTTAAAATACTATGGGAGTCAAGGGGGGATGAGATCTATTTGGTTGCTGACATTCTTTCAAATATCTTCCTTTGTGTTTAGCAGAACGAAGACATCTGGATGAGTAAATGATGACAGAATTTCCAAATTTTGGGTGAACTGTCCATTTAAATTTTTGTCGAACCAACATTTTTCATGAACTAAATGTATAGACATATATAAAATGTCTTACAGTGAGATTTCTCTCCTGAAGTTTTTGTAAAAGCTGAAAGCTGTCCTAGAATTCCTTTAGACTTGAGCATGTGTTCCCAACTGTCCTGAGGTGCACACATCTAACATGTGTTTTCTGAAAGGTGCATACATTCACAAATTGAAAAAAATGATGTTCATTTGTGCACTTCAGTGGAGTGAAAGAACAATATTACGAAGAATGTAGAGATTTAATATACATTCATGTATAAAATTAACCAATGTAAAACTCTATTGCTGATACTTTAAATAATTTTGTAAATGTTTTTTCGATGGCAAATTGTTGACATTTCATCTCTTTTCTGACATATCCACCAGGAACCAAAGAAAATAATCTACAATAGAAGTGATCCCTTTACTGAATGAAGCAGAAGATAGATTTTGATCAGCTGATAGGTGCTTATTATTACGATCAGTTCTGGTCCTTGATTTCTATTGACTGAGACCAGTTCTTAGCTGTTATAACTGCTGACTGCATTATTAATATCACTTTATTAACAATTTATTAACTTTATTAAACCTTGCTATGCATATGGAATAACTGTTTTATAAATCGGCGGTGCGTAACAGTGCATTTTGTTACGGCTAAGAGGGTTTTAATGACTAATATCCCCCAAAACAAAAGATATTGCATCAAAACAAAATCACGAACCTCCAAAAATAAATAATAAATAAACCCAATATCCACCAAGTAGTGAGAGCATGATAGCATTCTAAGAAAAATTATGGAAAAACATCATAAAGCATCGAGCACTTTGACAATAAGCACGAGGCCTGAATGAATAGTTTACTGAGATATAAAACATACTTAAAATGCGATGTGCCGGTGTAACAATGAATGGTCAGGACGGAAGACTCAATGACTATATAACGCTTGCATCTCTATTGGTCGACATGAATCAACTGACGCGAACCCCACTGACGTGGCCTTTCCAGAACCAACAGCAAACACCCGATACTCCTTAAAAGATATGTGTATCTCCATATGAACACATTGTAACATGCAAACACCATAAATAACACTGTTAACATGCACTTTTAGAAGCAGCACTCTTGAATGTAACACACTTTCGATCTCAAACTCACATGAAAGTCCAGTTTTCTAAACACTTTATGCAACTACGCCGCAGCGTACTGGTATACCTTGAAATTGCAATGTTATCCTAAGCTTACACTGCCTATTTAATATAACACATAACATACTACTCTTACTTATTGGTGTGCAATACTTTCACAATCATTGCGCTACACACATGCATAGTAATGTCAGCGCTATGGAAGCATATTGGTTGCTAAATTCAATTTGAAATGCAATACTAAAAATGGCGATGCAGTATGTGAAATGACAATTGTAATTGTGTATTTAAATATACTTTTTAATAACATATTTTGCAACATTAGGTGCGAAATGAAAATAAAAATTCAATAGTATCAATTAGATTTGTCAGAATCACCCCAAAAGCGCAGGTAAATGCTGGACAGCAGCCGGGTAGCGCATACCCCCTAAAACACTATCCTTGAGGCTTCCTGGATGCTGGCTTGAGTTCATCATGGGGCCTGTGGGTCGTGCAGGTGTGGTGGGATGTGTGGAGCTCCTGTGAGTGGGGGGTCTGCTGTGATCGTGGATCGAGATTTTGCTCCTGCAAAGTGGCTGATGCTGTTATGTTTGTTGATTTAGGATCTGTTGGTTCCTGCTGAGGCGTAGGTCCTGCTAATAGGAGCCTGCTGAGTATTGTAATGTAGAAGTGCGACCCTCGTGATGGGCCACGTGCAGTGGTGATGTCTGGATTTCTGGAGGTTGACTCTGCTGTGGCAGAACATGGTATGAAAACGTGGGTGGAAGTGGCTGGTGTGGGATTTGTGTCTTTGATTATTATTTGGGCACGGTGTAAATGAGAACGTCACCATGTGGGGAAACGTATGCCGCTGGATGATACAGACACATTTTTTGTAGTTAACTTTTCAGAAGTGCTTATTATGTTACTAATGTCCTGAAGTTTTACGTTTGTTTGACTGACGTTCCCCAGCGATATTCTGGCAGCGATAAATTCTTGAGTGCAGTGGCGACGCGGCATGACAGTGGATGAAGCTAAATGTATTATCAAGTAAAAAGATTGTACTCACCCAGCTTCTTGCGTGACAGCGAGTTCGGCGGTTCAAACACTAGTAATCTCAGTTTATACTCAAACCTTCTCATACATTGTGAAGTATCAGAATTGAGTCATGGAATTTGGGGTCGATAAAGTTACTGCATGAATTGTTTCCCCCAAGATGATGGTTTCTCTTGCAGAAGATGAGTGTGCAGCCATTGAAACGTTAATGTGTTGATATGAGCACCTAATGCTGCACATATGTTATTTGAAATGTATATTTAAATACAGGATTGCATTGTCATTTTACATATTGCATTTCAAATTGAAATTTGCTACCAATATGCTTCCTCCGTGAGCAATGAAAGTCGAGACGCTATAAATAGAGCTGAAATAAGCTATTATTCCTATTAATCCAATATTGAATATTATTGAGCTGGCGAAACTTTAGGTTGTGCAGTAGTGCGAAACAAAGTGAACGGAGGTGAACCTTAACATATATGCAAATGAGCTTGCAAGGACGTGTTGCATATATCTGAACATTAGCTGAACTGTGTAGAACGAAGTAAATCTTAAATGACATATTAAAACCCAAACACAGCTTACATACACCTGGATGAGCTGCAATAGCACGTAGCATATCTCCAAAGACTTTACGATGTTCATGATGAATGTACAAATCAGTTTTTGATTATGTTTCATCTTGATTGTAATTGTAATTGAACAAGTTATTAAATTAATCCAACTAATTTTTAATATGGCAAACCCATTAAAATTGTTCAAATGTGACCCGGGACAACAAAACCAGTCTTAAGTAGCAAGGGAACATTTTTAGTAAAAGACAAAAATACATTGTATGGGTCAAAATTATAAATTTTTCTTGTATGCCCAAAATCATATATTAAGTAATGATCATGTTTAATTAAGATATTATGTAAATTTCCTACCTTAAATATATAAAAACTTCACTTTTGTGAGTGGATGGCCTGCCACAGTGCCTCTGATTAACAATTTCAAAGGCAATTTTCTCAATATTTAGATTTTTTTGCAGCCTCAGATTCGTGAGCTTTAAACTGTTGTATCCCAGCCAGATATCGTCCTATTCGAACAACTCATACATCATTAGAAAGATTAAGCAGCTTTCAGATTATGTAAAAACCTAAATTTCAAAAAAGTTGACCCAGGTTTTATTGTCCAGGGTCACAAATTAAGTTTACTTATTTATTTTGTGCTGTGACTACATAAATCATTCTTGTAGATATAACTACTTTGGCAGTTGACCTGTAGTTCCCAGCATGCTTTGTATCTGAATGCTTTATTAGATACATTTTCAAGATTAATTGTCATTTTAAGTGTTTTTCAGTAAAAAGAAAGACTTGTTCGTGTTTTTTTTTAATTTATATTTGAGATCTAGGATAGCGTTGGCATTCTTTTTAAGTTTGGGTTTTTAAGTTACCGTTGTTTAGAAAAGCGGTGTTTGTGCCTAGTCATGAATTGTGATATTTTACTTCTTGAGCAGAAACTCTGCCAAAGTCCATACAGAGACCACCAGTCTCTTACTTGACCATCTATGTATTAAATAAAATAGTACATTTCAATAAGTATTTCAATATGTAACAAATGAATGAGTGAAGTGTTCAGGAATAATATCAGAATCTCTTGTGGTGTCTTTGTCATGATGAGTGTAGAACTGCTGTTTGTATAACTTACCACTAGATGGCAGAATTGTGTAATTGCAGAATTGTGCTAATTCGCCTTACACATTATCAATCCCCTTAGATCCTTTTGAATTCCCAGTAGGAAAACTATGTTTATTATCCCAACAATCGTCAAAAAACGTAGATCTTTTTCCCAAAAAAGAACTTGTTACTTTTCCATATGTCATATTATATTGGGGAAACTTTGTTTACAGCATTGCTTGGAAAAAAGTTTGGACATTGCCTTTTAAATATATAATAACCAATAAGTTATGGGAAGTATCATTTAAATTATTACATAGATTTTACCAGGCCAAAGCATGCTTAAATTTTGTTTTAAAATTATAGACACAAGTTGCTCTTTTTGTAGTGCTCCTAATGAGACTCCACTTCATCTCTTTTGGGATTGTCCTTATAAACGACTTTACACACGATTTTTTTGCAAATTTATATTCACAACTTGCTTTTGAATTTTTCTCTGTTGATTAAAGATATATTCTTTGGTTTCTATGCAATAAGTCATACAAAAAGAATGAATATTTTATAGTCAATCTTCTACTATTACAAACTAAATTTCAGATGCAAATTTTCTCATCAAAAGCCTTCATTGCTTTTAAAAATGAAACTCAACACTACATTCAGACTCTTTCATACTCTAAAAACACTAAAGCCCATAAAACTTTAGACCCGTGCTTCTTTTTGAATATATTTGGTTAAAATTCACTGTGAAATATTATTATTATTATTACGTTTATTGTTTCTTCAATGATTTTTTTGTTGATGGTGACTAATTGTATCCAAACCTTTTAACATATATTCTTTAAACATCCAGCATTTTATCTCAACTTCAAAGGGTGTGTCCTGTCCTGTTACTAGTTCATAGAACAACACTTAGATATTTGCTGAATTTGCAGAACTAATAGTACAACACATGCTATTGAAATGTGAACACTTTAACACTTAAATTAATGAAAAACAACAACAAATATCTTTATTTATTTCCAATAAACAGGCTCTTCGTGCCCAGTTGCAAACGCTCTGTGTTGTCGGCCTTATTTACAAAAGTGTAACACAACAAAAGCTTTCACAATGTAAAAACTGAGAAGCGCTCTGGAAGCTGTCCACGGAGTGTACAGTACAGCGCCCCTACAGAAACAGAGTTTGATATTCAGCATTGGGAATAAATAAATGACAAAAATACACAGACTCTGACATGTTACATAACTGTGACACAACCCATCATATTGAAATTTTAACATAATTTATAAACAAATACTTTTCAAATACAACATTTGCCTCAAGATTGTAGAAGAAGCTGCTTGACAACATTTACTGTGTACTATTATTGCCTGGTTTCACAGATAAGGCTTCGCTTACGCCAGGACTAGGCCTTAGTTAAATATCTGCATGCTGATGGTAAGAATATTTAATTTCTCAGAGCTGTTAGATAATAAAAGCAAACTCTTACTGTGTTGTTTGTGTTTCGCAGCATGCACCTGCACATCTTCATTAACATTCAAGAGGAAAGCCATCAAACTACTGTGTGTGCGTTCATGCATGTGGGAGGAGGAGGTTCCATTGATTCACCAGTGGTGGTGCATTCAACAAGTGTATGATAGACTCTATACAGATGAGAGAGTGAGTGAGTGAGTATGTGACTGAGAGAGGGATGAAGGGAGGTAGTAAGTGAATGAATGACTAAAGAAAAGAAGGAACAAACGTACAACTAAATAAATTGAACGGATTCAGAAAATTCTGTGTGTTTCTTAAATACAGACATTTGTTAAAGTACGCTAAAATATGTTGAGCATAACATATAAATAAAACACATGTTTTACTAAACGGTGTCTAACAAATGTTAACTGTTAAGTTTAATTGTATTAAAGTTTTGAATTATTTAATTGGGATAACACCTTGTGCCACATATTAACCTTTACATATTTTGACAAAAAAAAGTATTTAAGAGAATCGTTAATAAAAAAAAATATTTTAGTTTTACTGTATAAAAAACATTTTTTATAAATACAAATCTATATCTCACTGGTGACATATAACAACGATTGGATTGTAATGTATTAAAATAGTTTACAAAAAGACTTTATTCATGTAATTTCGTGCTGTAAAACATTTACTTCTGGGTTTGAGAAATCCCGAAATCCGAGTTATCTTGAACAATTCGTTATAAGAGTAAGTGCGTCTTAGGCAAGACAAGTTTATTTATGAAGCACATTTCATACACAAGGGCAATTCAAAGTGCTTTACAGAAAATGATTGACAGAGAGAAATAAGACGTATCTTTAAAATGCAAATTATTTTGGATCACATATTAGATTTAAAGAAAGAATAAAACAGCAATAAAACTGATAAAACATGTGAGAAAAGACTAGAAAAATAAATAATAAACAGAAGTGCAGTTGATGTAAATCCAGCAGTACTCAGGTTGTAAATGCACAGTTTAACAATACTAATTATAAAAACGTTTAAAAAAATGTGAAAGCTCTAATATTTTCAAGAAAGATACCATACCATTTCAAATGTGAACACGTATCACAAAATGTTATGTTTTATAATGGCATCCTCTTTGACTTTGACAAAGAAAGCACTGTTATACAAATCCGTAAATGAAAAGACACAGTTGTAAAGACACCATAAATATGCTCAGAGATTGAAATCGAGTCCATCTCCGTGTTGTTTGCACATGTTCTCGTATACAGAAGTAAACAAACGTCGTCTGTATGGCGCATGCGGTTTAGAGGCATGCAATATGTCACGTTGCGCATGCGCACTTGTACTTCCATGAGTCTGCAAGGTGCTTGCTGTTTTCTCCGAAACTCTGTTTACTCATCATCTTTACCGATTATTGTCGTCTTTCGTTGGGACAGTGAAGGGGGCAGTGAGAGTCATGACTGATTATCTTCATTTAATCAATTGTAAATCAAAGGAATCAACAGAAAAATGAAGAACAGGATTGTGTTTTTATTACTCGGTTGCGGTAAGTGATTGGATTAATCTGAACAACACGTTCACATTATAAACTGAACGAATGTATTTACGTTATGTTAACGTTTGGCATAAACGGATGAAGAAAAGTGTCTCTGTAAAAACAGCCTCGGTGAGTAAAAACACTTTGAACTGCGATGTAAAGCAGGGGGTCTTTGGGGGTAAAAGGCCAAAGATTCAAAGTACTATTTAAACACTTTATTTACTTTGCTTAGCAAACAATTGTGTGCACTTAGTTTATAAATTCACTTAAAGAAATGAATGAAAGGGAAACATGTTAATTTATTATATTATTGTGTCTTAACATTTCAAATTGAAAAGCAGTTTTAAGATATTTGTTCTTCAGTAATACATTTGTGCACTTTTGTGCTGTTTTTTTAAAGCTAGAGAAGTAGTCCTGGCACAGGGAGAAATTGTTTTGTTATATATCGGTTTTCTGTTCTGTTAATCTGTTATTTTTTCTATTTTCCAATAATAATTTGATGCAAAATTCATGCCTGCAAATTCTACTACAGGAATAAATAACTAAATATTATATTTATTTGGTTTAAACGATGTCCAGTGTTTTAACATCTGCATTGTTAGTAAGCCTAACTTTACAGGCAAATTAAGAGCAGAAATCACAACATATTTTAGTGGTCATGAAAATGTAATTTACAAGAAATGTACATGCTGCATGCATTCAGTATAAAACGCTATACGCTTTTGACGATTTTTTGATTTGTTCACAACAAATAAAGGAAGAAAGTAGCTTTAAGAAAGATGTGCTTTATATGGAAAAGTGTTGAAAGAGAGTTTACATATACACTCACCTAAAGGATTATTAGGAACACCTGTTCAATTTCTCTTTAATGCATTATGGTGGTGGTGTAATGGTGTGGGGGATGTTTTCTTGGCACACTTTAGGCCCCTTAGTGACAATTGGGCATCGTTTAAATGCCACGGCCTACCTGAGCATTGTTTCTGACCATGTCCATCCCTTTATGACCACCATGTACCCATCCTCTGATGGCTACTTCCAGCAGGATAATGCACCATGTCACAAAGCTCCAATCATTTCAAATTGGTTTCTTGAACATGACAATGAGTTCACTGTACTAAAATGGCCCCCACAGTCACCAGATCTCAAACCCAATAGAGCATCTTTGGGATGTGGTGGAACGGGAGCTTCGTGCATCCCACAAATCTCCATCAACTGCAAGATGCTGTCCTATCAATATGAGAGGGGGTCAAACACGGTATTAGTATGGTGTTCCTAATAATCCTTTAGGTGAGTGTACAATAAAATAATTAAATCATAAACAATGATTTGTATTCACATCTGTGTGTATTAATGTATTAAATACATAGCAATGAAGTTTTAGTGATTCTTTTTTCTTACCTCACCCCATTAAATTAAAGGCTGGTGCCACCAACTGAATAACTCTAGTGCCACCACTAGACAAGTTTAAGCTCACATTAGTGTTATTTATTACAACCAATAGAATCATTCGGGGTCCTAAGGGGACCAAATTCGAGGGGGGACTCGATTCCTCATGACACCGGTCGGATTTCTTTCTCTGCCATCGACCCTCTCCCAAATGGCGATCTCTGGTCTTGTGAACCTCCTCTGAGTCCACACTTGGTGACGTCAGGAAGTGCAGACCTATAGGGCACTAGGCACGAGTCCACAAGGGTACATGGGAGTGCATTTTGGGACGGACTTCAGCGGTCCTTTTTAATCACTCTCGCGGTACTTTGTTGTCATTCGCTGATCAGTCTGTGCAATGTTTACATTAATAATTAATTGTTGAGGCTTTGATGTGATGTTGAAGGGAGCAAGGATATGACATTTCACTTCTTTTAATTCCTCCGTCCTCGCATCCTGAAGGGCTGAAGCTAAGATGCAAGGAAAGGAAACGAGGATGCACAAATAAGAATTGAGAAGCACCCTATGACCACTCAGCTCCTCCCACGTCCCGCCTCCGGAAGTGATGAACTTAAAATATGGCTATGACCGGCTCCGCCCACTTTTGGCATACAAATTGCTCTTCACAAACCTGTGGCCCTATTTTATACAGTCTTTGGGCTAGACTCGTGTCCCCCTTGTTCATTTTTTGATGTGCTGCCGGGTTAAATAAAAGCTGTGCACCGCAACACGAAATAAGGCTACACCGTGCTGGTTTAGACGGGTCATGTTTCAACCTAAATTAAAGCTCAATTTTTACTAATCTGCGTCAGACAACGCTGAAGCACCACACAGAGACGCTGTGAAATACTAGAGCTGAGATGATTAATCGTGGAACGCACATTTTCTAAATGAATTGCTGTTAAATGCAGCCACATTTGAAAGCTAGATGGCGCCGTGTGAGGATGTGTGTACTATGTCTGAACTACTGTTTGTGTTTGTGTTGTTCAGGTGTGTTTAGTGTTGATGCAGATGAAGTGAAGTCAGTGTCAGTGATGGAGGGAGATTCTGTCACACTACACACTAATGTCACCGTCATACAGACATCTGATGTGATACGCTGGAGGTTTGGAGAAGGCGAATCTAGGGTTCTTTTAGTTGATATTGATAAAATCTGTATCAGATATAATGGCCCGTTCAAAGACAGACTGCACACAGACATTCAGACTGGAGATCTCACCATCACAAACATGAGAATCAAACACTCTGGACCCTATGAAGTACAGATCAGCAGAGCTGGAACAATATACAAGAGATTCAAAGTTAATGTCACAGGTACTGTGAGAAGAATGAATTGATTTAAGTCATTGTTTAATATATTGATTTTGCTTTACAAATTTAACTGAATTTAAGGGGATGCAAATTAAGGGATTGAATCATTTGGTTTTATGATTTGATTCAGAATAGATTCTCAATGATCTAATTTGCATATGTTCGACGTCTTCATGTTGCTTTTGCCCTCAGAGTCAGACTAGTGTTGACATATCTCTGAACTGTCACATACTGTATTTTGAAAGTATTTAAGTGCCCAATAAACTAATATGTTTCCATTGACATATTTTCTGTAATTTTCTATTAAATTAACCATAATATAGCAATAAACGCAACTTGCATTTACAGTTGTGCTCAAAAGTTTACACACCCCTTGCAGAATCTGGAAAAAGCTGAAACTTTTGGAAAAATAAGAGGACTTTTGAAAATAAAGGTTTATTTTGAAAGGGTTTAAGTCCTGACCTGAGCAAGTTATTTCACTAAAGAAATGTTAACATAAAGTTCACACTAATGAACAGAACGGATAATAACAGAATTTCTAAGAAAAGCTCAGTGCAAACGTTTAGACGCCCCTGATGTGTAAACTTTTGAGCACAACTGTACATTTGTGCATTTGCCAGACTCGCACTGAATTATGCAATACATTCTGTTTCTAAGTATGTGCAATCCCTGGAAATGTACCCATGACTTTGGCGTTGCTAATGCCATGTTCTAACCACTGAGTTGCAGGAAATTTCCATGAAGTCTGCCAAAATCATAATACACCTAAAACAGCGTTAAAGGTTGGTTCAACCAAAAATGAAAATTCTCTAATCACTTACTCACCATTTAGTTGTTCCAAATCTGAAGGAATGTTTTCGTTCTGATGAACACAGAGAAAGATATTTACATTTTACATTGTCATTTAGAAAGATTAGCAGTTCACCAATCCGTACTGTAGAAATCCAGCATTGTAACAATCCAAACAAGAATGTATAATCCAGCAAAGAATCCATAAAATCGATGGTAAATGAACCATAGTCCATAGGAAATGTCCATCTCAATGTCAATGTGGTTGTCAATGAAAAACCCCCTAAACAAATATACAAGACATGATACGAATATACAATTCACAATATAAACAAGTACAACCATCGCCAAAATATATACAAACTCACTCGGAGCTGTAGAACCTAAGAGGTTCCTCACAATTGGGTTATTGAAAGCATGAGGCCGAGCCTAACAAACACTCACAGCCATGCTTGCACCTCTCTAACCAGTCTCACTTGGCCCTTTCTATAGGGATAGACCTCCTAAACAAAACCCTGTTTCCACGTTCAGGCTTGGAGAGGCATTACAATTAGAAAAACATGGAACAGTGTCTCATAACGGGACATCGATCACCTCTCCCAGGTTTCTGGCCTTTCTGGAAGATGTGATGGTTGATGAGCCCAGTTGAATGGAGAAGTTGTGATGAGTCTTTGTGTCGGCCGGGATTACAAGCAGTTCTGTTTTTGCAATGTTCACCTGCAGGTGATGGCCATTCATCGAGAGCAAGATGTCGGCTAGGCATGCTGAAATGTATGCAGAAACAGTCGGATCGTTAGGCTGAAAGACAGGTGGCGTTGTGTATCATCCGAATAGCAGTGATAGGAAAAGCCGTGTTTCCGAATGACAGAGCCTAGGGATGTCATGTACACAGAAAATAGCAACGGACCAAGCATTGAGCCCTGAGGCACCCCTTTGTCGAGATGTTGGGACTCAGAGACCTCACCTCTCCAGGATATTCTAAATGACCTACCTGAGAGGTAAGACCGGAACCATTGTGACCTGGGAGTGATGGGTGGAGCAGTAGCGTGTGTAGATAAGATCAAGTTGATTACCAGATTTATGGTTTGCTGAAGTGTGGACTCACTTGAGGTCAAACGACGCCGTCAGGTTGTTGAAATCGGCTGCCTGTGGTTTTTCAAGGTGGATATTGACTCTCCAAGTACCACCAGGGTGGATGACAGTACCAGCATCGAAGGCAATGTTATCGCATGAGGGTGTCAGCTGTTTGAATTTCCATTCAT
Source organism: Triplophysa siluroides (assembly GCA_006030095.1). NCBI lineage: Eukaryota > Metazoa > Chordata > Actinopteri > Cypriniformes > Nemacheilidae > Triplophysa > Triplophysa siluroides. Next base: position 77,279 of record VCII01000543.1, read on the forward strand.
TAGGAATAAGTAGACCGGTTCCTCCACCCCTCCCTGATATGCGTGGGCTGTCGGAGAAAGTGTAGTTATTGGAGAGTGCAGCCGGTGTGGCAGTGTCCTCTGGTTTGATCCAGGTTTCAGTAAGTGCTAAAAGAGAAAGACCGGAATGTTGACCAAAAGCTGGGATGAAATCTGCTTTGTTTACTGCTGATTGGCAGTTTCATAAGCCAATGGGAAATGCAATTGAGGTAGTTTTGGATGCTAAAAGAGTGCGCAGATTTCTATATTAGAAACATGTGATACATGTGATTTAAAAGTTGTAGTGAATTGCGGGGATTTGAAACACAAAGTCAAAACGGGGAATAAGGTATAACAAATAACAAGAAAAGAATAAATAGAAGTGCACAAAGTTAATACTGAGGTGCAATACTCAAGTGCCTTACCGGTGTCCTTGCTCGGTGGAGTCGTGCAGGTAGAGTCGATTGTCTTTACTCTCTTCGGTCTTTAGTCACACAGGTAGAGTCGATGGTCTTTACTCTCTTTGGTCTTTAGTCGCGCAGGTAGAGTCGATGGTCTTTACTCTCTTCGGTCTTTAGTCTTTAGTCGCGCAGTAGAGTCGATGGTCTTTAGGTCTTTAGTCGCGCAGGTAGAGTCGATGGTCTTTACTCTCTTCTGTCTTTAGTCGCGCAGGTAGAGTCGATGGTCTTTACTCTCTTCGGTCTTTAGTCGCGCAGGTAGAGTCGATGGTCTTTACTCTCTTCGATCTTTAGTCGCGCAGGTAGAGTCGATGGTCTTTACTCTCTTTGGTCTTTAGTCGCGCAGGTAGAGTCGATGTGCGCGCAGGTCGATCTTTACTCTCTTCTTTAGTCGCGCAGGTAGAGTCGATGGTCTTTACTCTCTTTGGTCTTTAGTCGCGCAGGTAGAGTCGATGGTCTTTACTCTCTTCTGTCTTTAGTCTAGAGTGATGTCTTTAGGTCTTTAGTCGCGCAGGTAGAGCGATGGTCTTACTCTCTTCGAGTCGCGCAGGTAGAGTCGATGGTCTTTACTCTCTTCGTCTTCGTCTTTAGTCAGGTAGAGTCGATGGTCTTTACTCTCTTCGGTCTTTAGTCGCGCAGGTAGAGTCGATGGTCTTTACTCTCTTCGGTCTTTAGTCGCGCAGGTAGAGTCGATGGTCTTTACTCTCTTTGGTCTTTAGTCGCGCAGGTAGAGTCGATGGTCTTACTCTCTTCTGTCTCAGGTAGAGTCTATGGTCTTTACTCTCTTCTGTCTTTAGTCACACAGGTAGAGTTGATGGTCTTACTCTCTTGGTCTTTAGTCAGGAGAGTCGAAGGACTCTCTTCTGTCTTTAGTAGAGTCGATGGTCTTTAGTCGCGCAGGTAGAGTCGATGGTCTTTACTCTCTTCGGTCTTAGTCGCGCAGGTAGAGTCGATGGTCTTTACTCTCTTCGGTCTTTAGTCGCGCAGGTAGAGTCGATGGTCTTTACTCTCTTCTGTCTTTAGTCTTCGGTCTTTAGTCACACAGGTAGAGTCGATGGTCTTTACTCTCTTCGGTCTTTAGTCACACAGGTAGAGTCGATGGTCTTTACTCTCTTTGGTCTTTAGTCGCGCAGGTAGAGTCGATGGTCTTTACTCTCTTCTGTCTTTAGTCGCGCAGGTAGAGTCTATGGTCTTTACTCTCTTCTGTCTTTAGTCACACAGGTAGAGTTGATGGTCTTTACTCTCTTTGGTCTTTAGTCACACAGGTAGAGTCAAAGGTCTTTACTCTCTTCGGTCTTTAGTCACACAGGTAGAGTCAAAGGTCTTTACTCTCTTCGGTCTTTAGTCACACAGGTAGAGTCGAAGGTCTTTACTCTCTTCGGTCTTCACACAGGTAGAGTCGATGGTCTTTACTCTCTTCGGTCTTTAGTCACACAGGTAGAGTTGATGGTCTTTACTCTCTTTGGTCTTTAGTCACCAGGTTCAAGGTCTTACTCTTCGGTCTTTATGGTGCTTCGCTTACTCTCTTCGGTCTTCACGCATTAAGGGCTGCTAGCGACCACTGCTGCGGTGGTTAATCACACTTTAATACCTGTCCGATTCAGGCAATTGAATTCAGCTGTACACGCCTTTGAATATTTCCCAATGACACACAAAACCACCACGAGGACAAAGGCGACTAGCAACACGTGACACAGCGGTTGTAAACAAAGCAACGAAACTGCGTTTAACTCAATAAGACACGTTTAATCAATTACACTTACGAGATTCAGTTGATTCTTCAGCTGCAACAAACTGCTTTCCCACAAACATTATTTGGAAGAATGCTTATAACCGGACAGACTTTGCCTCATGATGATTCCCATAATAGGAAAACAATGCAATGTTGTTCAAAAGTGCCACAGAACTGTTTCTTGTCCTACTTTCTTCAAAATGTCTTATTTTGTGTTCATCACAAAAAAGGCATTCATACAGATTTGGAACAACTCCTTTTTGGGAAATGTATCCCTTTAAGGAACTTTGATTTTGGCAGTATTACTTTATTTGTTTAATGCAGTGCACCCAGCATCTTCATCTTGTTCTTACGTCTTAACATTCAGTAACACATTTTGGAAAAATGCTATTTGAGACATTGAAACGCTATTTTGACTCATTTATCGACAAGGCAGCTGTGGTGCAGTGAATTAAATGCGCTGCTTCTACCTGTCATTCACATCACACTGACCATCCCAAAATGTATTTTGCAGTTTACGGGCTGAATGCATTTGTCTTTCTTCTTGTGAATGCTCTTCTGTATCTGCACGTGAGCTCTCTGAACTCTCCTTATCTGCACATTTTTGTAACATCGATTTTTTTTTACATTTGTGAATCAATTCAGAATCAACTTTGTCATCTGCATTTCATGCTTTGAAAAATGGAATTGCTCCCCACCCCTAATGCAAATGGTTATGTTTGTAATGATACAATGTCCTTCCATCCTCAGTACGAGAGCATGTTAACATTTTGTCATCGAGACAAATATGGAAATTTTGGATACTTTTGTGTGGATGTGTCCATTCAAGAGCAAGATCATCTCACGCTAATCCTTGTCCATCTTGTAGTTGCTCCAAGTGTTATCAGTGCTGGTGATGTGAAGTCAGTGACTGAGGGAGATTCTGTGACTCTACACACTGATGTCCGAACACACAGAGATGATCTGATTCTGTGGAGGTTTGGAGATGATGGTGTTCTCATAGCTAAAGATGATAAAGAAGACAACAAGAGCTCAATATATGATGCTGATGGGAGATTCAGAGACAGACTGAAGCTGGATCCTCACACCGGATCTCTCACCATCACAAACACCAAAACCACAGACACTGGACTTTATAAACTGAAGATCAGCAGCAATAGAGACACAACATCCAAGACATTCAGTGTTTCTGTCAGCGGTGAGTATCTCAGTTCTCTCATATTAATATCAGTTGTGTATGAATAATTTAGTTTAAGAATTCGACTCTTGCATTTGCGTTTTTTAAAAGTTTCACATACACACGGCAGCGTTATCAAAACGATCTGCATTTATACGGATGCGGGAAAATGAATACAAATGCTTTATTAGGCATGCATGGCCAGTGGACAGCACTGTTGAGCTGTAAAGAGACAACGTCTCTGTGCACATACGCATACCCTTTTTTTAAGCTAAAAGTGCTTTTAAGACACTTTGTCGGCGTGTACGTGTGTTTATGGCTTGTGCATTAATACTATATCTCCGTTGGTCGTAGTGGTGCAGTAAATCTACTTTTTACTGAAGGAATATTAATAAATATGTCACGTAGCAGAAACACACCATAATGTGTACTCGTGCAAGCCTGAACACATAATATGCATGCGTATGATGTCATCGTTGTCATTGGCGTTGATAACACCATTGTTTTTAAAAACTTTCACTTTGAGACCCATGTTTTCAGTCCCCCAAAACACTGTTGTCATGTAAAACGCTGAAAAAGATTTATGTTTTTAGTTAAATACTGTCACGTGTTAGTTTTAAGCTGTTATGACAGAAATATGTTTGTGTGTTTGATGTGATCTTGAGTCTTTCTCTCTATCATTTCAGATGGAGGTCTATCTTCAGGAGGTGTAGTTGGAATAGTGTTTGGTGTCCTGCTGTGTATTGTTGTTGTTGTGTTTGTGTTTGGCCGCATTAATTATGAACGTCAGAAACGAATGGGTGAGTTTCATCTTCAGCTGATACTGTAAGTAGAAAACATATGTTAATATGGCTTCATTATTAATCTACCATAAACCGCACAGGATTTGTCGTTTGGCAGGGTTTTTTTATGCAACGTTGTCAGCTTAGTACGGTTAAATTCAGCTGCATCTGAATGCCAGAGGACGCTAAACTCCTAAAATAACTACCACAACACAAGAAAATGCCATCTGTATAACTTTCCAAATAATCTTTCCATCACTGTTCTTCAAGCCTTTTTATGTGTTTTCATGTTAATAAAGTATATTTATAATGTAGATGTTTGACAGGTGTTGCTTTTTTAAATGCACGTTATAAGCAACACAAACTTGCAGAATTATGTACTGATTACAGAGCTGATCTTCATGCCATATGTGAACACACCCTTATTCAAGTCACACATTTCCTGTATTTTTGGGATTCCTGCATGTCAAACCTCTGACCTTTGTGTTGCTCTTATAATGTTGATGATCTTTACCTGTACACAGAGTTATATTGTTCATATTTCTTTCTCTTGTGTTTCTCTCTTCTATGTGCTGCTGTAACAGTTAAAGAAAAGCCTGGAAAGAACATGAATTCTGTCACTCTAGATTCCAGTGTTACTGAACTCCGGTCTGATGTTGTGATCGAGTGGAGCTTTGGAGATAAAGTGATAGCCATATTCAGTACGGACACCAAGCTCTTTACTGATGAAGAGAGACTCAGAGACAGACTGCAGGTGGATGGTCAGACTGGATCTCTCATCATCACAGACATCAGAACAGAAGACGCTGGACTGTATAAAGTGAAGATCAGCAGCAGCAGTCGACTGAAATCATTCCTTCAGTTCATCACCGGTGGAGGACCATCATACTATCAGTTCAATGTTATTGTCACAGGTAAGACTCTCGGGTCTATTGACACATCGTACGTTCAATTTTCTTTGTCAATTTTTCATTGCATACTTCATATCTTCAAAGAGTATTTAGTTTGATCCAGGGCTGTACTGTTAATCGTATTTTAATCGTGATGTGTTTTTTTGGCAAGGGTATGCTGCTGTGCACATGCTTTAGTTCAGTCTACCCCCCCCCCCGCACCGGCCGTATGATTTCGGAAAAAATCGTACAGCATCTATCTTTTATCAATGTGATCTAAACACACTTTGAAGATACAGAGTATGCAATACTACTCTGTAGGTACTCAAGATTAATATGAGATTGGCAGACACGGCGTGTGTTAGGGCCGCTTTAATATAATATATGACTTGCCTGTTCATGATATTTGAATGTTGTTTCTTACCTTTAAACCGAAAGTATAAACTGCTTTTTCTCGAGCAAGGTCTGCATTCGGTAAAAATGAGCAGATTAAATATTTCAAATGCACATTTCATATCCAGTTTTTCTCTCATGTGGTAAGTAGCCTTGTAATAAGAGGGATAATGTACAAGCAGCCGGCAGTTATCACGAAACAAGCTCCTTAAATGTGATACAAGACCTGATCATACTGTCAGGACTTATTTCTGTGATAACAACTGACTGCCTGTGCTTTATCCCTCACATAATGCACAATGAACAAACAATTATGTAAATACACCTGAAACATGTTTAATAATGATGTATGTTGACATATTATTTAAATGTTCATGTGTTTCTCTTTTCTCTGTGCTGCTGTGACTGATACAAAGATGGAGAATGATTCTGTCACTCTGAACACTGATGTCACTGAACTACAGTCAGATGATGTGATCCAGTGGAGGATATAAAGTGTTTGGATATGAAGTTCTTCTGTGTTTTTCTCTTCTTTGTGTCGCTGTAGATGAAGAGAGGAAAGAATCAGAAGAGTCTGAACGTTCTGTTTCTCCAGAGATTGAAACTGAAATGGAGACTGATGATGTGAGAGCAGGTGCTTCATCTACTGTTGATGATGTTCAGTTGAAAGTGTCTGTCAGGGGTAAGTAAAGCTTAAGTTAATGTGATGAAAATGACATGTTAGGATATAAAGTGTTGTATTTATATTACTTGTGTTCTGCTGTTATCTTCTCCATACATCTTCTGAAATTGCTTCATGTTAAAGTGAAACTTCACCCAAAAATTCTGTCATCATTTCCTCACCTTCCAAATGTGTTTAAATGTCTTGGTTCTGATGAACACAGAGAAAGATATTTGGAAGATTGCTTATGACCAGACAGATCTCAACCCCCATTGACCATAGTAGGACGAATTACTTATTTTGTTTTTTCTGATGAACACAAAAGACAGTTTGAAGAATGCATGACAGCAAATAGTTCTGGACCATTTTTTTAGAAGTTTATATATGTTGTATATTTACAGATGAGTGAAATGATAAGCTGTATGTTCTCCAGCACATTTGATCTGATGGATGTTCTTCTGTGTTTTTCTCTTCTATGTGCTGCTGTTATAAATGAAGAGAGGATGAGATCAGTACGGTTGGGAGGTTCTGTTACTCTAGAGACGGATGTTACTGGAATACAGACTGATGATGTGATTCAGTGGACATTTGGAGATGAAGAATCTCTCATAGCTGAAAAGACTGTAGCGACTGAACCCTCAAATGTCTCGACTGATGAGAGATTCAGAGACAGACTGAAGATGAACCCTCAGACTGGAGATCTCACCATCACAAACATCACAGCTGAACTCACTGGAGTTTATAGAGCAAAGATCAGCCGCAGCAAGAGAAGAAAAGGAACAGAAAACAGAAAATACAGGGTTGTCATCTCTGGTGAGTGGATTTGTTTTAGTGATTTATATCTGACATGATGATGAGAGATGATACAAACTCTCCAGAATAAACACGGAAGAGTCAGACACTTGTGTCATAAACAAAGAAACATTATCATACTAATAAAACGTGATAAATTGGTATAATTGATTATTGTTTTGAAAGATCATTAATTGTCACATTGGTATTATATGCATACACACCACATGAAAACGTAGTGAATTTATTAATATTATTCATATTTTTAGTGCTAATGCTTGTTTAGATTTTCTTACACTGCAAAATTGAAGGTATACTTTACTAGCAATTCAAAATTTCCCCATGTTTAGTCTCCCCCTCAAGGCATCCTGACTGAATATGACTTTCTTCTTGAAGAATGATCCAGTCTGAGTTATAATACCACTTATCCTTTTACTTCTAAGCAGTAGAATGGGAGTGAACGGGTGTTGATTTTTTGAAGCTCCAAAAGTACATCCATCTATCAAAGAATTGTTCGACGGGGCTCTGTGGTCTTGACAAAGGTCTTCTAAAGCGAACCCATGGGTTTGTTGGAGAAAAATATCCATATTGACAATGCTTTTAATGGTGATGTGAAGCTTCCGTCATCTCTGTAATCTCTGATTTCGGGACCTTTAATAAGAGTTTGTGCGATGACCTCAGTACTCGTTTCCAGAAAAGATGTAAAGCCAACGGTTCCTGGGCGTGATGTCTGAGGCTGTGACTAGTCTGAACCAGACATATTGGGCTACTTTTACACTTTCATAGTGTGTTTTATTAAACAGAGAAGGAATTAAATACAGAAACGCCTCTCCGTTAGTTGATATAGTGTATTCAAGTCAATTTATGTCGAAGCAGCTTTACAGGAGCAAATAAGAAAAACAGAAAAGGTCAAACACAGTACAGTGCATGGTGTTTATAGACCAAGCAAGATCATTCTAATAAATAATATCTAATAAATAATAAATAAATGGCTGTGGCGAGAAACCCAAACCCAAATGATGAATAAATGGAGAGAATTTTTTTTGGGGGAAACCAGACTCAGCCAGCAGGTCCAGATCTCCTCTGACGTGTCATAGCTGCACTCAGTGACCCCGACCAAAAGCCACCGAGCAAATGCACGCAAAGACCAGGGAGAGCCCACCTGCCGTGAAGCCCCACCTGCCAAAACCGTGCGATCGACACCGGACAACAGAGGAAGAACCAATCTAACTTTATTCCCCTGCTGTCCGATATCGACCACATATCAAGACCAAACCAGACCCACACAGCCCCAAAAAAATGCCCCCCCCAACTACAACCAACAAGCCCCCCACTCCCCACAAACACCCACCCAGTAACCTCCAATCAGGGCCACTGAATGCAGCCAGAACTTCAAACTGCTGACATGTGATGTAAGTTTAGCATTAAATACTAAGTATTGTAAATTTAGCATTAATGTGTCAAGTAGTCCGTCTTTGCTCTTGGTTGGGGATGGAATTGTCTGAGCTGGGATGGTCAGATGGTGGCCTTTTTTATTGGATGGTGATGGAATTGCCTAATATGGTGGTGGGGGTGAACACAAAAGAAGATATTTGGAAGAATGTCAATAACCAAACAGTTCTTGGACCCAATTTACTGCCATAGTAGGAAATGTAAATACTATGGGAGTCAACGAGGAACGAGATCTGTTTGGTTACTGACATTCTTCCAAATATCTTCCTGTGTGTTTAGCAGAGAATAGACATTTATACTGAACTGAACAATATGAGGGTGAGTGAGAGTTTGGATGGCTTTGGATGAAAGCGTGTGCTAAATGACTAAATGTTAATGATGACAAAATTTCCATTTTTGTGGAACCAACATTTTTCATGAACTAAACGTTTGTTTAAACAGACACCGCTTATGGAACAGAGCCCAACAAATCAGTTAACAAATCACAATTTATATAAACTTGCACTGTAAAAACTGTGTTTTGAAGCACTAACAGTGAGATTTCTGTTTTGACGTTTTTGTAAACAACAAAAACTGTCCTAGACTTGAGCATGTGTTCCAAACTATCCTGAGGTAAACATCTAACACATCTTACACATGAGTTGAAAGGTGCATATATTCACAAAATGGAATAATGAATTTGTTCACCTCAGTGACACTTTTAAAAGAATTCAGAGATATAATTTACATTCATGTATAAAATCAATCAATGTATAACTCTATTGCTGATACTTTGTAAAAGTCATTTCTATTGCAAATTGTTGTCATTTCATCTCTGTTCTGACAGATTCAGCAGGATCCACAGAAGAAGACCCCCCAACAGTTGTGAAGCCTTTACTGAAGAAAGCAAAAGATGTAGTTTGATCAGCTGATAGATGCTCAACATCCAAGGCCGGACTTACAATTGGGCTTGACCCGGCGCCAGCCAAGGGGTCTCGCCCTTCAACCATATAGGAAATAATGATTCTTTACACTCAGGGCACCACGCCTTGATCTTTAGGCAGAGAATACAGAGAAGGCATTCACGGGTGGCTCTTGGGCTTCTTGGCCTTCGGTAGGCGAAATAGAGTAGAGAGGATTCACTTCCCCGCGAAAAACATTCTCTTAATACACCGCTATATTATTCCACTCTGCGTTTTCCATATAACGCTCACTCCTCACAGTCTGTGTCTGCTCAGTAGTAATGGAAGGGTTTCTGGAGCACGGTTAGACAGATTCTATACATCACACAATATGAACAATAGGGTGCTGCACACAGACATCATCCCACATCTTTTTCTGACCACAATTCATCACAGTGGAATGTACATTGGTGAAAGGGACTCATAAGAGTTACTACTGGCATTTCAATAACAAATTATTGGAAGATAAAGAATTCTGTGAGAGCTTTGAGTCTTTCTGGGAAACTTGGAAGAGTGAAAAGTGTCTGTATGAAAGTGTTAACCAATGGTGGGAAATTGGTAAAGTGCTTACAAGAACATTCTGTCAACAAAATGCAAATCATTCCTCCTTTGTTTTAAGTTGCTTGAAAAAGAGATAAATGACATTGAGAAGAGTATGACTGTCAGTGATGAAGTAAATCTATAAGGACTGTGGACTGAGAAAAGGAATCAGCTGAGCTATGTTTCAAATGTGAAAGTTAAAGGTGCTCCCTAAAGGGTCTCTAATGTTTTGTCTCTAAACCAGGAAAAGGCTTTTGATCTTGTTGACCATAATTTGCTTTTGGAAATCTTAAAGGCTTTTGACAACTGTATTTCTAGGATTAAGCTTCTTTACAATGAAGCCACGTGTATGACTAAAATGGGCGTCTAAGTGTTCCTGTTAATGTTCACAGAGGCATAAATACTAAATACTAAAAGTATTTTTGTGAAAATGGATAGGGGGGCCGGCCCAAACAAGGTATACAACCACTGATCTACATCAATATTTCTGTTTTTCTACCTCATGAACCGTCCCCTTCAAATGTGAAATAATCTCCTGTTTGCCTTTGAGCTTTTTAAAGTGTATAACAAGATTTTGATAAGCATTAAAAAAAAAATCAAGCACTTAACTTAAGTGCTTTAGGTGAATCTGGTTTTTATAGACATGTTACAGTATTGATAATTGTTTGTGGCTGATCAGTTTATAGAATTAACACTTTTGTAATGGCAGTACAGTAAACACATGCTGCTTTTGTGTTCAGCTTTGACATGTGTAACTGACTACATACTAAAATATGCAATTATCATTATTAAAAAAGAAAAAAACTTCAGTTGAAATTAGAGATACATCTGTGTGATTATTTCAGATCACGATTATAGTGATCAACATTATCACAGTTATCATTAGTATCACGGTTTATTAACATGTTCTGGAAATGGGAAAAATTATGTTAACCAAATTTTATATTGAGTTTTTTGTGTAGTTGTACTTTTGTTTGATTTACATCAAGTAAATAACATTAATATTAGTAAGGCAAGTTGGGGGGATGAGGTAAAAGTTTCTTAGTTTAGATTACTCACAACCTTAAGTAACTAAATCCTATTTTCACATAAACACAACACAATACGGCAAATACATTTTTTGCTCTGGATGTCAGTACTTCAGGTTTACTCTCTTGACATTAATGAACCAAACCCACGCATCTAATAGACTAAATATTTGTTTTGAACAAACAGAAATCATAATGAAATTTGCAGAAATTCACAAAATAAATGATTTGTGCACTTCAGATGAGCAAAAGAACAATTACTGAAATAATGTAGAGATATATTTACAAATACTTTAAATACTTTTGCAAATGTTATTTATAAATGTTAGTTCAATGGCAAACTGTTGACATTTCATCTGTGATTTTTGACAGATTCAGAAGGAATCAGAGGAGACGAATCAGCGAAGATGAAATATCACATATACATGAAGAACATCTTCAGTCTTTCTTTAACCGTCTCTAATCTGCTTTTGTACACATTCATATATTATACATGATGTTGATGAAGTGTGTCTTGTGATGTCTGAAATGAAGATCTTCAGACTATTTACACAGAAAAGTTTACGAGTTCATTGTCAAAGATAATAAAGTAAAACAAAACTAAGAACAGAAATAAGGTCTTCATTAAAATGAAAAGGAGGGAGCTGTAAACAAACAATGAGTTTGTCAAGACACTATAATTAAACCTCATGAAACCACACAATCTCTATTTGTGCTCCAGCCACCTTCAACTTGATCCTTTGGTTTAACTGCAAGAGAAAAACACTAAATTATAATTGATTTTAAATATTCATATATTAAATGTGTTTCTATTAATGCTTCTTATTTGATAGACTGAGCCTAAGAGCATCAAAACAACAGAAACATTGGAGAGGGTCACACATTTCATCACAATACACAAATAAATAATGTAATACTTCTCTTATACTGCTAGATAACATTCATGCCGTTCAACACATCACATGATAAAATATGAATGTTTATATAAACCAGTGACATTATAACATTGTGTTTGAGTCTCGTTCTTTTTCTGGAGTTGAATCTGACTTTAGGGATGTTAAGAATTGAGGAACTAAGAGACTTTGTGATTGAGAACGTTTATCCAAATACCATTTTGAGATGAAGTGTCGCAGTCTTCCTCATCTGATGATGATTGTGCAGAGGTTAGAAGTAACATAGGAAATGTGTATAGACTGTAAGGGGATCAGAATTTAAGAGAATATAACAACTTTCATAATAAAATAATATTAATAATAAACAGAAGAACATTGTGGTATTGATCGATCACAATAAAGAGTTAATACTAGTAACTAGTAACAGGTTAATTGTGTTATTAAACAGTATTGTAGTCAAATGTAGATGTTATGAGATCCAGGAGGACACGATGAGGAGAACAGTGATGATGTAGTGTACAGTGAGCTGAAGTATAAGATTGATGTAGTGAGGAGGGTGAACTTGACTTTGTGAAAGAACTCATATCAAATCACAGATTAAACCCAAATAAACAGATTCATCCTGAAGTTTTCATCTAATAATCAATAGAATAAGAGAAGAATGATTCAATCCATCTTTACTCACCTCAGTTTACACTTTGAGCTCTTTAGCACTTCACGAAGCTGCTCCTGTTCTTTTATTTTGTTGTTACCCAGATTAAGCTCCTTTAAGAACTCTAATGCTTGTGTCTGAGCCAAAGTATCAGCTAAAGCAGTGACATCTGTAATATTACACTTATTTAGACTAAAAGGAGACAAACATACAGAGAAAGAGAGATTATTTGATCTCTTTACCAGATCACAAAAGAACAGAACGATACACAAATAATCAAACAATACAAATGCAACAAATTCAAAGTGAATTGAGCTTTTTCTAGACCAAATCTTCTCTTGTACATCTGTTGATCATTTAAATAACAAAAAAAAAAATTTACTGACTCACCTCAGTTTCTCCAGTTTGCATTGTGAATGTTCAAGTAGTCGACACAAGAGCTTCACTCCGTCGTCCTTTATTTCATTTGAACTGAGGTTCAGTTCTCTCAGGTGTGACGGGTTTGAACACAGAGCTGAAATCATCTTGTCAAACTGTGTTGTTGTAATACTGCATCCACACAGACTGAAGAGAGACAGAGTAAGAGAGAGTAAAACTATTCACGTCTATAACTCAACCGATGACTCCTAAAACTCCAAGAATCTGCTAGAATCTGCTTCAGCTTTGTCACGGTTCCGCATGCTGCAAGCTTCCTTTTTTCTAAAAAGCTATTTGTTGTTTCTAAAACTCTTTTTTTAAAAGTATACACTTTGTCGCAAGATTTGCTTGTGGCATAAAAACACTATTAATCTCAAGTCCTGCAGAGACTCAAAACACAAACTCTTCCATAAATGTCACCTAAATCTTACAAAAATCAATCAATGGAAGTCTTGCCACTCGACGGCCATGTTTGCAACTCCTCCAGGCAGCTATTTCTGTCATTAGGAAGTCCTCTTATACTTGGGGGAAGACTGATATTTCTTCAATTGCCGACTAAATTCCCAATTAAACAACATATTTACGAACAACTTTTAAAATTGACACCAGCTGTACCATAACATTTGTTTTCTAAGCTTAAATTGTGCTTTAAAGCCCCTCCCCCAGAGGATGTCAGACTGTGACAGTTGACGATTGGCAATTTTTACTGGAAGGAGGGATTTCCTTCACTTTCATTGTAATCACAGTGGATCATATTGAGAATATAGACTTAATCGGCATCATGTCTGGGGTATGGCTAGTGGGAAAACGTTCTTTTCCCCCTCATTGGAAATGTATGGCGTTAGCCAGTTTGGTCTACATAAAACCACTTTTTCCTTTCAACAGAGCAAGAACTGAGCTGTATTGGGTGGGAGATTCAACCCATTGGAATGGCCGGAGTTGGCGTTTCACAGCCTATATTTTTAACCCATGTTCTTTAAAGCTATGATATAAAAGACCAGTATGTCTTAACATGTTTAATGAATACATTTCATGAACAGCTTTGACTGTAGCATGCAACAGTTTCCCACACAGTAGTCCATTTGAAGGAAACAGCTTTACGTGGCTCAAGGCAGCGATAGACTAAGAACACAGAATTTTCTGATATTATGTTGATGTTTGATATCAGTGGAAAAGAAAAGTATTTGGTTATTTGATTAAACGTGTTTGTTAGTATCGGTATAAAGCCACAAAGCTGCTTTCTTACAATGGATGTCTATGGGGAAGACAAAAGTGTTTTAATCAAATAACAGATCAATTTTGCAATTTAGAGCCATATTAGCATTAATATTTTACATCGCCCACTTTAAACCATTCATGATTTAGCGTTCTTATGCTTATAACTACAAAACTAACTAAGAAACAGTTTAAGAAAATATCTAGTCACACAAACTGTCCCAAACTCAGGGTACAATTTAGAAAATCTCAGAATCACTCAATGAATTGTCATTACAAATAGCTCAGATCGAGAGCCTAACCATTGTTTTCCCCCAAAGCACAAACGGATATGATGCTTTTGTGGGCGTTCCCACCCATGCCGACTAAGTCTATTTATTATATTTCATCTTACTGACAGATGGAAAGGTATACAATAACACATATTTAATACATAACTACATAAATTTAATGTAAATGTGCGGTAAATACTTAATATAAAGAGTGACTAGTGGGGGTTTACAAGAATTATTAATGCTGTTAACAATGCAGGATGTTCATGTCACAAATAAATAAAGAGTTAAGCTCTATGCTCACTGTCACTAGTGTAGAGAATATATTGTGTGTCACTTACTCGAGTGTTTCCAGTCTGCATTGTGAATTACTCAGAAGAGCACAGAGATGTTCAACTCCTGAGTCTCCTAGTGGATTTAGACTCAGATCCAGTTTTCTTAAGTGTGACGGCTTTGAATTCAGAGCTGAAGTCAGAGCAACAAAACCTTCATCTGTCAAACCACACGCTCTTAACCTGCATTGAGACAAAGTGAGAGAGAAGAAAAGACCAAAATATATAAATGACAGCATGAGGAAGAGATTATTTCACTTTCACTAGATCACACGATGATAATGTAAATTTAGGATTTAAGAGTAACTGACACAAGTAACAAGTAAGAAAGCAAATGTCTCCGTTTCATAAGACAACATTTCCCACTGTCTGTGTCTGGTATAATAACAGCTGTTGAATCTAGTGAGATGAAGTCTGACTGATCATTCAAACACAACTCTATCATCACTTCATCTTCTTTTATTCCCTGATTCTTGTATTGAACTTGAGTGTTAAGTGTTTGCTTGAGTCATTGTCCTGAGAGAGAGATCTAGTGATAGAACTAGTGCACAAACTTATGGATTGGATCTCAACTTTGTGTTGGAGCATCTACTGAATTACTTTCATGTCATTGTTTGTCATACTGTAGGTTGACTTTTATTCTCTTTACATCATGTGCTGCCACTCACTGGCCATACCGGTCACTGCTCTGTGCAGATCTGCTGTGTGTGACTCCAGCTAAACCTTATCAGCCACAATGGTGCGTCCTCCTTTTCATCTCAGACGTCATGCCCACGGACTGTTGGCCTAAAATCTGAACTTGCTGAAGTGTTCCCTGGAAAGTGTGCCTTATCAGAGATACTCTTATTATGGAGATGGGAGGGTCTGTAATACTTCCAATGGGAGAACCTGTAACGGCTTACAAAACCCATTGACATCCATTCAAAAAACTAGAATCTGGTCTCATTCCTGCATCTGCTGAAGCCAGGGAATTAGCATTAACCCAGATATTTACTTCTGCATTGGATCTATGGCATAGCCTCTACGCCATAGCCACGTGTTGGATTTCATACTTCTACGTCCTTGTCCGCGTCGACAGGCAATGAGCACTAGTGTCTGTGTCCACGTCCGAGTTCGAAGAAGAAGCCGCTTGTTTGAGAAGCATTAGCAGGGATAGCGGCAAGTAAATAGTCACTTTTGTAGTAGATTTGAGATGTTAAATACAGAATAATTTACATAAGAGTTTTTTGACCTGAGGGAAAAATATAAATAGACCAATCACAGCTTTTGCAGTCCACATTGAATTGACGCGTTGTAAATTTTTTGGAGAGATGCTTGTCAGGCTACGGCATAGGGTACACAGCTCTGCGTAGGCTACAGCGTAAGTCCAATGCAGAACCATAAATTGGACTTTAGCTGTTACACTTTTTTGCCTAATGGTTGCAGGTTTTCCTTTTAAAAAGGAATTTGGCCTTATGCATCAAAGTCTTTATCTGATTGGTTGAATTCTACAGGATTTCCGGGAGACGTGCATGTCGTGTTTTTCAACAGTCCACCTGGGAAACAACACGAAGCCGTTTTATCAAAGAAGTAAGCTGTTGTGTTTACATCGGTTGCAATAAGAATTCAAACAACTTAACGTTAAATTCTTAAAAGTGTGCAATTTCCTCGGTATTAACTCATAATCGTTGTTGCTGTAAACCTTTGACACGTTGGTGAATGGACACCCCTCTGTTACTGTGGGGACATTTCCACGCCTCTAAACATGAATCGACGCAAAATTGGTTGCTTTACCTGACAGTCATATGGCCTCTTCGGTGGGCCTTGACCAAAGAAAGCAGCCAAAGTCCCCACGAGACTAGGATGAATACGTAGCTGGAGCAAGACTTTTAACCCATTTAAAGACGCAAGTCATTTAATGAATAAAAAATGATAGAAATAAAGCATTTAAAAAGAAAACATAACTTCCTGAAACTATCTGAAGGCTCCATGATTTACAGAACACGCGAAAACTCTTAACGTCCGATATCCCGACTCTCTCTCTCTCTCAAAGTCTCAAGCTCTGTGCAAGTTCTCATATGGAGTGATTACTCTTCAATCTGATGGGGAATGAAGTCATGCTGGGAAAACGGATGAAAATGCCACTAAATGTATAAATAGATTTTTATTGACATGTCTTGTGGTGTGCGACTGGAAGTATATCTGTCTACCAGACGAGCGCCAATTATGTCATTTAGTATAAAACTGTTTAGTATTCCATTTGGGACGTTGCTACTCTTCTTCAATTCATACACTAAGTGGTTCAATCAATAGTGTATAGTATGTCATTTGGGACACTGGTACAGTTTTCAAACAGCATACTTGTTTAATGGGATATATATAGGAAAAGTGTTTAAATAAATGTACTTGGAATGTATCGAAATTCTACAATTGTTCTAATATGTCACAACACTCCGGATCTGATGGGTCTTACATTTCTCCCAATAATCAAGTTGGATCGAACAACATTATGAACCAGAATCAATAACTGATATTTTTCATTCTTCATATCTGTTCATTCAAATACCAATTCCTGAGATGTTTCAATAGTACTTACTCAAGTTGATCTAGTTTGCAGTCTGAATGTTTCAGTAGATCACACAAGCGCTTAATTCCTGAGTCTCCTAGTTTGTTCTGACTGAGGTTCAGGTGTTTCAGTTGTGTTAGATTTAAACACAGAGCTGAAAGCAGCTTAACACACTGTGCCTCTGTAATACTGCATCCACACAACCTGCAGAGAGACAGAAAGAAATCAACTCTGGAGGCAAATATTGGCCATTAAAACCACATTCTGACTGATAAATATAGAGTTCCTAAAAGGTGTTCATCATTTGCATAGAGTTGAACAATTTTCAATTTCGTCACTTCACTGGACACGCCCACATCCTGTCACCAACGTTCATTGTCGCTCCTCTCACAGGAAGTGGCCGAGCTTCCATTGAAATGAACGAGATCGTGTTGCTCTTCCGTTGGTAATCACAGATGTTGTGAACATGTTCAAAATAAGTAAATGACGTAT
This sequence comes from Triplophysa siluroides, assembly GCA_006030095.1. Lineage (NCBI taxonomy): Eukaryota > Metazoa > Chordata > Actinopteri > Cypriniformes > Nemacheilidae > Triplophysa > Triplophysa siluroides. The sequence goes on from VCII01000543.1 coordinate 94,940, forward strand.
TGCAAAATAAATTTGAAATAGAGATGTTAGCATCAACAAAGAAACTATTTAAAATTGTACTCGGTTAATTTCTGTGACAAAACATACTGTATATATTCCGTGTCTAGGTTCAAATTTGCTACAGTATCTAGGAATTTACTATAATATATAATTAAGTATAGAACAATATTTTTAATTTAACAATATTTAATCCAGCAGTTATAAAATATTGTTACATCACATGTTTAACAATTACATTCAGTCCCGCATGATTTTCAGGCTATTACTACATACTTTGTATTTTAGGTTGTTCTACATAGTGTAAAATACTAACTCCATTGTTCCTGGATTGAAAGGGCAGTTTCCCAGTAAAAAACAGAGAAAACCAACTCCAGAATCTCCTAGTTTATGTCCACTCAGGTTCAGGTGTCTCAGGCGTGAAGAGTTTGAATGCAGACGTCCATCTGTCAAACCACACTGATCCAACCTACATTGAGAAAGAAAGAGAGAAGAAAATACAGAGAACAGAGGGTTTTATTCTCTTCTTAAAGTTCAAACTAAAAGCTGCAGTTCCTATAGTATGAGGATGATTGGAAACAGTCGCTCTCGAAACGCTCTCACGTTGTCCCTGTAAATGTTAGCAATCGTCATTAATAATGACAACATTAAAATATTAAGTCAAATTAACCCTAAAATATTAGCTATGGAACAGTGTGCATGCATCAACTTCAAGGCGGGAATCACGAGATTCAAATCATCATCTTCCGTTGTATTGGTGGGACGCAAAAGTGTTGCGCTACAGGTACATTTTGATATTATTATAAATGCAAATGTTAACTTGTTTAATTGTTATATCTAGCAAAAGATTTGAAATTGGCGTGCTTGTGTTGTCTTATAAGCGCCTCTGACAGGATGAGAGAGTGACGGTGCTAAGAATAGAGAAACAGCTGGAATATTAGTTTTAAAATTTCATTGTGTTGACGCCCTAGGTTCTGTTTAACATGATGTCCTAAAGAGTCGCTTCTGGACCTTGCAACACGTTATAAAAGGTCTGTTTGCCATGTTATTCAAAGTTTTGCCTCACTAACGTTAGCTAACGGTACTAGCCGCTGTAGCTAAAAAAACACTTTTAAAAGCGCCTTGTTTCAAATGTTGTGGCTTCTCGTATCGTCTGGTTGGGCCACAGTGCCAGAAGGGAAGGATTTATAGAGCGATTTTGTAATTTTTCTTATTTAGGTTACAGAGTTGTATAGGCCTGTGTTTCTGCATGCTTCTTTCATTTAATGTATGTGTTTTGTGTTCTGTCTTTCACAGAACGATATGAAACATCAGAAGGCCACGCAAGGAATTAATCCTTCCCTGAGTAAGTAAAGTAAAAGCTGCATTATTATTTTTGATTATTTATTATTAATAATAATTAAATAGATGAACGTTACCTGCTGACAATAGGTTAATTTACTCAATTTATCAAGTAATACGTTGTGTTATTAATTAGGTTGACTTTACCCAATATATTTTAGTGTGTTTTCGCTCATTAATTTATATATTCTTTACTCAGAGATATCGGGTAGAGAAAGAGAGTGGAAATTGTTGCCTCAATTTTATTGAGTGGATTCTACAGATTATTTGTGCTGGCTGCCCATACTGCAATCTTTCTTTTGACAATCCTGACAGAAATTATGTAAATAGGACTAATGCAATTGTTTTATTTAGGTTATTTTTTATTTTGTTTGATCACAAAATGAATCTTATGTTTTTTTAGGGAGCTACTGGATTTTATATTTTGTTGACGATAATATTGCATTGGGTATAAATGGGATTTAAATATATTGGTCATTAAAAGTTATTTGATATACTTAAATATGTCTTACAATATTGTCTTCTTAAATATTCTGGGCATTGAAATTTGTTGAAATTGCAAAAGTGTTATGTGAGGTTTACCATAGTCTAGATAAGCAAGCACCGAAATCCTGAGGGTTCTTTGCTGTTAAACACAATTGATTTCAATTACATTTACTCGATTTGTGTTCTGTTTGCATTTGTTGTGCCAAATGCTGTTTAATTTAAATGATGATTCATAGCTCAAATTTGATTACATTTAAACTCAAAATCCCCCCCCTGCATCAACTGATGCCGATATTTAATAAAAATACCAAATAGCAGGTGATAAGCCTTGAGGACTTTACAACTGCAGTCACACTTTTTAAAGAGCTCTGAAAAAAAACTATACATTTCAATACAACATGAAGTTGAAGCTTGAAGTAGAAACACTGTGTATTAAAGGCCTCACATGAGTGTGTTGAGTTTAGAGGGTTTATCCTTCAGTAGAGAACAGATCTGTTTCAGAGTTGAGATGTTTAGTTTATGACCACTCAGATTCACTTGTTCCTGGAGTGAAGGATTTATACCAAAATCTATGTTCAGATACTCAAAGGCTTTCACTGCAGCATCGCTTTTCAAGAACCTGCAGAAGACAAGAAAATATAGAAATCGTTGTACAATTCAAACATCAGTGCGGTTGTCCATACGCATAATTCAGCATGTGATTTATTTTGTATTATTTCAGCAGGTCTCACCTGACAGTCTCGAGTGCACATTTGTGATCTTGTATTAACTGATAGATGAGTTTGACTCCTGTTTCTCCAGGATCATTTCCTCTGAGATCCAGCTCTATCAGATGTGAAGGGTTTGATCTCACAGCTGAACATAAAGATTTATAACCTTCTTCTCCAATACTGCACTCGGACACACTAGAGAACAGAAGATTGAATCAATAATCACATCTATGTGTCGTTTTATAATAAAAACTGACGATAAATTCATTATTATTACTGCAGACAGAATCCAAATCTGCCGTCTTCTCTACTTTACAATAAATCTGTTGACTATACTGATTATCGTCATTTAAAACACATTTATTCAGTTGATCCAGATACCTGAGTTTGTGTAGTTTACAGTTCTTCTTCAGTCCATCAGAGAGACGCTTCACTCCTGAATCCTGTAGATGATTGTTGCTCATGTCGAGCTCTTTCACACTGATGTTTGATGATAAAACTGAAGCTAAAGCTGAACAACTTTCCTCTGTTAGACCACAATCTCTCAGTCTGAAACATTACACAAGACAAACATCATTCATCATGTGTGTATTCAGAGATTGTTTGAACTGACTTTACAGACATGATTCACAACAACACAAATAAAAAAACCTCTCAGTTAAACTGCTCATCTCATGTTCTCTATTTCAACAGTGTGATAACATGATGTGTCTCTTCTTTTAAAACACTATATAAAGTGATCCATCATTACTGTGATCTTTCCTTCTCAATGAAACAGGTTTTGAAGTGCAGCTATAACGTGTCAGAGGAGAACTGGCTCTCACTGCTGATTCTGCTTATCACCATTTATACATCATTGGAGTTTTGTTTTTTTTGTAACTGTTTTCAGTTTGTTCTGTTTGCATGAGTTACACTCCTGTCTTTGGAAATACATAACGCCTGATATCCATCCATCCATCCATCCATCTTCTTCTGCTTATCCTGGGCCGGGTCGCGTGGACAGCAGTCTAAGCAGGGATGCCCAGACTTCCCTCTTCCTAGACACTTCCTCCAGCTCTTCCGGGGGGACACCGAGGCGTTCCCAGGCCAGCCGGGAGACATAGTCCCTCCAGCGTGTCCTAGGTCTTCCCCGGGGTCTCCTCCCGGTGGGACATGCCCGGAACACCTTCCCGGGAAGGCGTCCAGGGGCATCCGGAAAAGATGCCCGAGCCACCTCAGCTGTCCCCTCTCGATGTGGAGGAGCAGCGGATCTACTCTGAGCTCCTCCCGAGTGAACAAGCTTCTCACCCTATCTCTAAGGGATCGCCCAGCCACCCTGCGGAGAAAGCTCATTTCGGCCGCCTGTATCCGGGATCTTGTCCTTTCGGTCATGACCCACAGCTCATGACCATAGGTGAGAGTAGGAACGTAGATTGACCGGTAAATCGAGAGCTTCGCCTTGCGGCTCAGCTCCTTCTTCACCACGACAGACCGGTACAGCGACCGTATTACTGCAGAAGCTGCACTGATCCGTCTGTCAATCTCCCGTTCCATCCTTCCCTCACTCGTGAACAAGACCCCCAGATACTTGAACTCCTCCACTTGAGGCAGGAACTCTCCACCTACCTGAAGTGAGCAAGCCACCCTTTTCCGACTGAGAACCATGGCCTCAGATATCCATCATAATAATTGACTAAATGTCCTACATAAATGTGTTAATTCTCTCTCATTTTTGCCTTCTGTATTTCAAAACCAAAATTGTTTACCCTTACAACCCGTCTCAACCAATTCAAATGTTATATCAAATAATATATGTCACTTTAAGATTAAATTCTCACATGAGTGTGTTGATGTGACAGTGTTTGTCCTTCAGTAGATCACAGATCTGATTCACTCTTGACTCGTCTAGTTTATGACGACTCAGATTTAGTTCTTTCTGGAGTAAAGGATTTATATGAAGAACGTTCTTCAGATACTCAAAGGCTTTCACTGCAGCATCAGTTTTCAAGAACCTGCAGAACACAAGAATTGTATATCAGCATTCCAATAATTATTATTTGTTGTCACAACATTATCAAATATTAAAGAAGATTGAAAGTACGGTACGCAATTTTTTCCGTTTCCATTGTGAAAGGTACAAAAATAGCGAACCTTACCGTACCTCTTTTTGGGACCCTTTCGTAAGGGTAATTAGCACAATAGTACCAATAGTACCAGAACCTAATGGGTGGAGCTAGTCTCACTGCAGAACACTGATTGGTTTACACAGAATCGTCACTTGCGGAAGTAAAGAGTATAGATGAAAAGAGGTGAAACTAAATAGAACTTTCCATTGCAACACATGTGTGCTGCGTTTCCACCATTTTGGGGTGAAAGGGACTCTGCTTTCTGCTGTGGCGAGGGCAATTTCATCTGCTTTGTTCAAAGAATATAACATTAAAGTTGAAATTCAACCTGAATGATGATAATACATGACGACAAAAGCCTTGGCTCGCTAGAAACCATGTCAGATATCAAGCATTTTCACCCCAAAATGGTAAAAATCTCTCAAAAAAGCACTAGAGTTGCACCTCTTGGTATCTATACTCTTTAGGGGAATGACAACATTATCATTTACAGATTGCTTTGTTGCGTGAGAATTACGTTGATCGCTACTTTCCGGGATACACCAATCCTACCTGTTGTCAGTGGAAACGCAAGCCTGATAATGACACGTAACCAAGCGTACCATACTGTACTGTACCGAGCCGAACTGCTCATTGGAGACGAGGCATATGTGCAAAATGATTTCTTGTGTTTGGACATTTAGCACACACAACTAAGACAAAATTGGTATGATAAAATTTTTAGTTAGCAGTGTATCTAGTCGAGATGATGTTTGCCAGACTTTATGATAACAGACTTTGAAAAAGTATTGTCAAATATGACATACCGTTTATGAAATAAAAAAAAAAGCATAATTAACATAAACTGACTTCAGCTGGGTTTTTACGGGGAAGTTCAGATTTGTCTAATTCAAAAGCTTTCAATAACGTTTTGTCTTGACTGGCCTTAACTACTCACAAACTTTGATGCAAATCAGATAAAGTGTAGCAGGAGATCTAAAAAGTATGTCTTAACTTCTAAATGGTGAAAAGTATGTCTAAACTCCTAAACATTATGGAAATGTTTTTAATCAAAGATGTACCTTTCGGAACATAATTATTTCATCATTAAAGGGGTGATGACATGAGCAAACAAATTTCACTAAATTTTAACCAATGCAAGCGTTGACTTTTGTGCCAATTGTAACAGATTAAACACGAACCATGCAAAATGTAAATTATATTTAATTTAAATTGTGATCTGCAACCAGTAATGACTCGATCATCTGAGAGGTTTTAATTAAATTGTGAAAGACTGAAGCAGGAACAGCGTGTTAGGGCTTCATGTATCTTTTGATTCAACATTTTCACAATATTTGTGTGCTGATTCAATATTTATTACAATTCTTAAGAGCTGTGGTTCTACAGGTATTCCGATTCAATATTATAATTAACTATGATTTTTTTGTTTGTTTGTTTTAACTACAACGTGAAAAAGGTTGAATCAGACACTTCATAAAACTGTATATGAAGAGTTTGGTTTCAAAATGAGATAAAATCACGTTTTTTTATTGTGCATTCAAATTAATATCCATTATACTGCAGTTGGTTTGTTTTTAAGCCATAATAACAAAAAAATACAGCTAACTAACACAAGAAAACACACAAAGTGAGTTATCTCATTTTGGAACCAAACTCTTCATATGATTAATCATATTTGAACATTGCATCACATCTTTGAGTTTATTTCAAGTGCACTATATCGTACTGCATGTGCTAAAAAAAATATTTTCAAAACTCAGGACTTGACTGGATATGAAGGTGGTAAAAAATGTAATATGTTAAAATAAATGGAGAAAACGAGCAACACAATTTTCACACGGCACATAATGTATAATTAAAATCTGATTGTGTATTATTGTTTGTTAAATATTCACCTGACAGTGTTGAGTTTACACTTGTGATCTTGTAGTAACTGATAGATGAGTTTGACTCCTGTTTCTCCAGGATCATTTCCTCTGAGATCCAGCTCTATCAGATGTGATTCAGGGTTTGATCTCACAGCTGAACATAAACATTTATAACCTTCTTCTCCAATACTGCACTCGGACACACTGGTTAAAAAACAGCAAATACTTTTTATTAGCATAAATTTGTTTTGTTAAACGATTCTTTGTTCTTCAGATGGAAATCACTAAATGCGCTTGGGGTAGAAATTAAATTTAAAAAAAGATGAACTTCATTTCTAAAGCTAAAATTACTTTAATACCCAATTTTAAGGTTAACGATCTTATATGACCATTGTTGTGTAGATGATGTCATAGATGAACTCACTTGAGTATCTGGAGTTCACACTGAGGATTCTCGAGTGCGTCACAGATGTGTTTGAGTCCTGAATCCATCAGTGGACTGTTGCTCAGATTCATCTCCTTCACGAGGGTTTTACAGGAGAGAACAGCAGCTAGAGCTGAACACTGATTCTCTGTCAGCTCACAATCATTCAATCTAAACACAATAACACAACATCATCTCAATAAACATCACCTGTCTGACAGTCTGTACTGTATGAAGTTCTCCTGTATATGATACTCACATGATTTTAGTCACTTTGCTGTGAGAGTCCATCAATAGAGCCGAGAGTTTCTCTCCATCCAGATCTCCCAGTTTATTGTGACTCAGATTGAGTTCTTTCAGCAGTAATGGATACACATCTAGAGCTTTACAGAGATGATCACAAGCTTCTTCTGCAGCACGAGTCTTCAGAAATCTACACACAAAGATCATGTGTTCATGTTCAGCACTTCACATGTGTAACTGAATGAAATCTCTTCTGTACTAACAGATTCAAGAGGTCTGTTGTGTGTAACACACAGTGTGTTTCTGCTGGATTAAGCTCATTCAGAATGAAGATGACTCATTTAACACTAAATCAATTGAGCCTAAAAACATGATGTTTGGCAGCTAAACTTTTCTTGTTCTACTTTCATTCACTTTATTTAAAAAATTGTATCAATCATTTGATCTTTGTGCTGTAGAGTCGTATATCAGACTTTATATTTATATAAGATTTGAAAGCTTTTATCACCTGACAGTCTTAAGCTTACACTTCCGATCTTGATTTAACTGATAGATGAGTTTGACTCCTGTTTCTCCAGGTTCATTTCCTCTGAGATCCAGTTCTTTCAGGTGTGATTTATGGTTTGATCTCACAGCTGAACATAAACATTTATAACCTTCTTCTCCAATACTGCACTCGGACAGACTGTAGAAAAGAACACTATATTTGTTACACTTGATATTAGTTCTTCATTTTTTGGATCAGAAAGTTTCCTCAAAGTTGTCGTAAGACAAGAAGCTTTCCTGTAGCTCAGTGGTAAGAGCATTGCGTTAACAACACAAGGTGTTGGGTTTGATCCCAGGGGATTTCAAATACCTATGTAAAATGCACAGGATAAAGCAATGTAAGTCTCTTTGGATAAAAGCGTCTGCCAAATGCCAAAATGTAAATGTAAGAACAACACCCGTTCTTGTCTTCTGACAACTTTTTTGATTCACATCAAATGTTGAATACTGTACATTGCTCTACTGCCTCTTCGCATTTTGTCACTTTTGCAGATCTTACAAAATGTATTTCTAATGTTTTCAAGCAGTGAAAACCACTTTTTCTCCTAGCACAAACTGTAAACAACATGCATATACGTCTATATTTGTTACCACGTGCTGTGCCACGTTTAGCAGCATGCACTGTAGCTGAAATGGTTTAACTGGAGAAAATAACTCACAATTTATTGCTTTAATAAACATACCAGTTTTTCTTCTCAGATCGATAACATTAAAAAAATATCGGTATTTGGCCATTTAACATTATGGCCTATGATTTATTTTGCATCCCCAATTGTATTTCACTGAAGTTAATGGAATAAGCATGAACGTAAACACATACTTGAGTTTCTGCAGTTTGGATTTTGCATTTTTCAATAATTCAGAGATCTTCGTCATTACTGAATCTTCAAGTTTATTTCCACTCAGATCAAGATGTTTCAGATGTGATGGTTTTGATTTGATGGCTGACATCAGATCAGCAAAACCTCCTGCTGTAATACTGCTGTTACTGAGACTGCAGAAAGAGAACACAAAGATACACCAACTTTATCCAACTAATAGTGAGCTTTGCACAATATATTGATATTATTAAAATAGCACTGATGCATGAAGCAAAATAACTGCAGTGTTGTATAGTAGAGTGTAATAAGATTCAAGATTTGGAAGGAAGGAGGCGGGAACCGGCAGACATTTAAAATAACGTTTTAATAAAAATAATAACAGCCGGCGGCCCCTCACGGACGACCGCCGGCGAAATAACATTAACATAAATACAAATACAAACGTAAAACATGTTCGGGCCCGGTCCGGTCGCTTGTTCCTTTTATATGCTCCCGATCTCCTACGTGATTCGAGCCCGGTGTGCGCACAGCTGGCGCTCATTCACAATTACTCACCGGACTCGAACCACGGTCTCGCCCCGCCTACTCCACTACATAGAGTTATATAGTCATTTTTACTCACTCAAGTAAATTTTACATGTATCTTTATTTTATGAGAACATTTTGACTTTGTAAGAAAAATACTACACTACATTTCAAAGCAAATCGCATATATTTTACTTCACAACATTTCATAAATATGTTTTTGTTTTTAATTTTTTACCTTTAATTCAGTAATTAAGAACATTCCACATGGAAAATTCTTCCAACATTTTTAGTAGTTTTTCATTATTTAAAGTAAAATGGTTAAAACTTTAAAAGTAAAACTAATTTGCAAAAGAAAGTACTAGATGTTAATGTACTTCAGTATTAAAAGCTAAGAAAACAACAACATTTATTTATGAAATATAAAAAGCATGATTTATGCTTTGTAATGAAGTGAAAAATTAACTAAAAACATTTTTTTTAAATAAAGATATTTAAAAATGTAATTAAAAGTAAAATACTTAAGTACTATACAAAACTGAATGACTGACGTTTAAGTCGGCATTAAAAGTATTAATTATAAAATATTTATGTGCACAATCATTATTATTTTTTAATTCATTTGCAAATGTACATTTTAAACTTGTATTTTTTTTAATAAAACATTAATAGTCTCCGCCTATCGAAAAACCCTCTCTTTACTTAGTCACAAGAAATGGCACGAGGGCGGGGATTCAATGAATGACTGATTGCAAACTGGCCTACAAATCTGACTTCCTACTGTTGGAAACGCCCAACTTTCAACAATCCAATCAGAACTAGATGAACAAAATCAAGTCCCTCCTGAATATTTCTCTCATTGTCCAATAACGTCAATCGGTAATTCCGTTTCATGCCAACTTAAGAGGACGAGAGAGTAGCGTTCTGGTAAATGACACAGATGTGTCATAAATTCTGGTGATAAACTCGCCAGTGCAAAAGAGACATCAAAACAAAACCAATGTATTTGAAACTATTTAAGACATTATCATCCACCATTATCATAAACATTGAGAATATACTGATAAACACAGTAAAAAGATGCTTGCGGTTTGGTTATTTATACTATATTAGAGCTCACGCAAATGTTTGCCACCGTCAGCTAATGACCGAGAGAAAGAGATTGAATGAAAATATTTGATGTGTATTTGCATCTTTAACCAATTACATAGAATTGTCTGTTATTATGTTCTGTTATTTTTGCTTTGTTCTTTTTATCGCTGAATGAGCCTTGTTAAGCTGTTTCCTTATGATGGCTATAGCTGGAGACTCAACTGGGAAACAAAAAATGTCAGGTGATGACACCTTTAGCAATTCCATTTGGTACTTTGTTTACTACAAATACTGTAGCCGTTGGTTGCAACCTCATTGTTAGTGTAATCTAAAATCTCCACATTGCCCCTTTAAATTTAATCTGTTTGAATTTTTAATTTGTAACAAACCCCAAAATAAAAAAATATATACATGCTTATAAAAAACTTTCAAAGTCTAAGAGTTACTGAACTCTTAATGAACACATCACCAGAAAATAAACATCTACTTCATAATCCTCTAAATCTTCTACAGAAAACTTCATGAACAGAACCAGGTGTTGAAAATATCACATCACATGACACAATCTCAGATAAATAATGAAATAAAAAAACAGTATAAAAAATCCTCACATGAGTGTGTTGATGCGACAGTGTTTGTCCTTCAGTAGATCACAGATCTGATTCACTCTTGACTCGTCTAGTTTATGACTCAGATTCACTTCTCTCTGGAGTAAAGGATTTATACCAAGAGTTTCTCTCAGATACTCAAAGGCTTTCACTGCAGAAGAGCTGCTCAAGAACCTGCAGAAAACAAGAAAATTCAAATTAACCAAGCTTGATGTAATAAAAATATAGAAGTTGTTGCTAAATTGCACTTGATTCTCTTGAAAACCATATTCTTATGTTTGTTATTGCTGTCATAGTTTCACAAGTCTTACCATAAAACACAGCTTTGGCCCTGGTGTTGAGACTTTTGTTGGACAGAGACTTGGAAGAGTTAAGAGAGATTCTAAAACAACATGTATAAAAGCCACGATGGGACTTTTGCCCTTATCCAATTTTAGCTTTGATGTCTGTGCCCAATTTTTACTACTTTAAAACATACGCTTTAATGTATTCTTCTCACATTTGTAATACCTTGGTCACTTAAATAAGAATACTTTATTTTTTAATTAATTACAAAATTAATTTCATGTCTATCCTTGAATCACAACTAATCAAGGTTGATGTAGGATATAGACAAGTAAATAAATACTTTTTGGAGAGAGTACTTTTTACAGTAATCTAATAACACTGTTGAATATGTAATTAGTAACTAGTAATTCATTACTTTTCAGGATAACTTACCCAACACACAATTTATTAAAAGAAAGCATCGAGAATAAAGGGCAGAACACAACAGTCCAGGACATCAGGAGAACTGACCCTCCAGGCTGAGACTAGTTCCTCCCAAGATTGTTTTCTCCATTTATTCAACATTGAAGTTTTGGTTCCTCGCTCACCAGGAGACTGCTTTCTTAGAATATCTTATGTTTTGGTGAAATCTATTAACATTGCTTCATTACAACATTGCTTTATTTATGGCACTGCACTGTTTTCTGCCTCTTTCTGTGTTTTTCATTTATTTTTCTCCTGTGAAGCAGCTTTGAAACAGGACACATTGTAAAAAGCGCAATATGATAAAAAATGAATTTAACTGAATGATGCAACAATACATTGGGCCTTATTTTCTACTCTTACAGCTCATGGTCTAAAGTGCACAGTGCAAGTGCGCTTATGTCGTGTCCGAATCAGCTTTATTTAGTTTACTGATGCAAAAAAATGGTCTAAAAATGTTTTTTCCTATTTTCTTAATGAGTATTGGGTGTGTTTGGGGAAAACGTCTAGTAAACCAATCAGAGTCTCATTCCCTTTAAGAGACCGCTGCGCTCGCCCCATGACTGATTCACTATTTACATGACGGAATTTGCAAGAGCACAGACTGGACGCTTCTCTAGTGAGGAAACGGCAGACATTATTAAAGTGTACATGAAGATCAAACTCCGACTTGTCCTGTAGATCTTCTGCTCATGCGTGAGGTTAAGCATTAACCCCGCGCCATCTATAAACACACCTTGTTTTCAAACCAGAACACACTGATGCCACAATGCGCCGGATGTATGATAGAGCACATTGTGTAAATCGATCACCAATATAATGTCCATAAATAATTATTCAGCATCTGGTTTTTTTGTAGTATTTAAGCACATCTCACCTGACAATCTTAAGTGAACAATCTTGATCTTGTATTAGCTCATAGATGAGTTTGACTCCTGTTTCTCCAGGATCATTTCCTCTGAGATCCAGCTCTATCAGATGTGATTCAGGGTTTGATCTCACAGCTGAAGATAAACATTTATAACCTTCTTCTCCAATACTGCACTCGGACACACTAGAGAAGAGAAGATTGAAACAATAATCACATCTTTTATCATCAGTTCTTATTATAAAACAACACAATTCATTATTATTACTTCAGACAGAATCCAAATCTTCCGTCTTCTCTACTTTACAATAAATCTGTTGACAATACTGATTATCGTCATTTAAAACATATTCATTCAGTTGATCCAGATACCTGAGTTTGTGTAGTTTACAGTTGTTCTTCAGTCCATCAGAGAGACGCTTCACTCCTGAATCCTGTAGATGATTGTTGCTCATGTCGAGCTCTTTCACACTGATGTTTGATGATAAAACTGAAGCTAAAGCTGAACAACTTTCTTCTGTTAGACCACAATCTCTCAGTCTGAAACATTACACAAGACAAAACATCATTCATCATGTGTATTCAGAGATGTTTGAACTGACTTTACAGACATGATTCACAACAACACAAATAAAAAAACCTCTCAGTTAAACTGCTCATCTCATGTTCTCTATTTCAACAGTGTGATAACATGATGTGTCTCTTCTTTTAAAACACTATATAAAGTGATCCATCATTACTGTGATCTTTCCTTCTCAATGAAACAGGTTTTGAAGTGCAGCTATAACGTGTCAGAGGAGAACTGGCCCTCACTGCTGATTCTGCTTTATCACCATTTATACATCATTGGAGTTGTGGTTTCTTGTAACTGTTTTCAGTTAGTTCTGTATGCATGAATTACACTCCTGTTTTTGGAAAGACATGACGCCTGATATCCATCATAATAATTGACTAAAGGTCCTACATAAATGTATACATTCTCTCTCAATTTTGCTTTCTGTACCTCAAAACAAAACAAATTTTACCCTTACAACCCGTCTCAACCAATTCAAATGTAATATCAAATAATATACGATACTTTTAGATCAAGTCCTCACATGAGTGTGTTGATGCGACAGTGTTTGTCCTTCAGTAGATCACAGATCTGATTCACTCTTGACTCGTCTAGTTTATGACGACTCAGATTCACTTCTCTCTGGAGTAAAGGATTTATACCAAGAGTTTCTGTCAGATACTCAAAGGCTTCAACTGCAGAAGAACTGCTCAAGAACCTGCAGAAAACAAGAATATAAATTCAATGCAATGTGATAAAATTGTTGTTTATTTAAAACATCAGCACTGATTTACATTTTACTAAATAATGTAACAACAGAATCACTATAATAATGTCCATACACATAATTTTTCAGCATGTGATTTATTTTTGTATTACTTCAGCACATCTCACCTGACAGTGTTGAGCTCACACTTGTGATCTTGTATTAACTGATAGATGAGTTCGACTCCTGTTTCTCCAGGATCATTTCCTCTGAGATCCAGCTCTATCAGATGTGATTCAGGGTTTGATCTCACAGCTGAACATAAAGATTTATAACCTTCTTCTCCAATACTGCACTCTGACACACTAGAGAACAAAATCATGATTATAAATAAAATATACATTTAATAATTCACAAATGTGTCTTTTTTAAAACACTATTTTATTTTACTGAAGTTAATGAAACAAGAACTCCAAGCAGCACCACCGGGACCGAGCCCACACTTTGCCCATCTATCATTGTTCGTGAACATACTTGCAAATTGAAATGTGTAAATTGAAATGTGTAAATTGAAATGTGTAAATCTCGAGGTTCGAACCATCGACCGCTTTCACCCGAGACTTGTAATTTATCAGTTGTGCCACTCAGCAGGCGATCTTGACCCAGCAGCGTTCAATGGTTATAAGCATTTAAAGCATAATATCTCATGAAAAAGTTGGCGCAGTCTTGAGACTTCCAGAGTACGTTTGGGACTATAAGTCGGTGATGCTTGTCAAATTTGGTGCCGGTATATCATATGGTTCAAAAGATATCACGATAGATGAAAAATTGGCGGACAGACCGATCATCCAATCATGACAGATTCAGATCTGGTATGACCTGGAATCCGTAGACATCGAGATTTTCGATTTTCTGACAAACATTTCAAAAGTTACTAGCAGAAATATCAATTATTCGAATCTCACTTCTGTAAGTCTTAATCCAAAGACCGTCTCAGCCGATTTTCGTGACAATCAGTCACAATTTGTAGGACTAGTAGCGAAAGAACTAAATATATTGTACTTTTCGAGGTGCTACTGTATTAGGCGGAGTCTTAGTGTAACGCATAGAATGCAATGAGCGTGAGGAGCAAAACAAACACTTTTATTGGCATCTTTTTTTTAAATGATTCTTTGTTCTTCAGTTGGAAATCACTTCATGCGCTTGAAGTTAAAATTCAATTTAAAACAGCTTGACTTCATTCCTAAAGCTAACATTTCTTAATAATTCACTCAATTTCAAGGTAAACAGTCTTATATGACCATTGTTGTGTAGATGATGTCATAGATGAACTCACTTGAGTATCTGGAGTTCACACTGAGGATTCTTGAGTGCGTCACAGATGTGTTTGAGTCCTGAATCCATCAGTGGACTGTTGCTCAGATTCATCTCCTTCACGAGGGTTTTACAGGAGAGAACAGCAGCTAGAGCTGAACACTGATTCTCTGTCAGCTCACAATCATTCAATCTAAACACAATAACACAACATCATCTCAATAAACATCACCTGTCTGACAGTCTGTACTGTATGAAGTTCTCCTGTATATGATACTCACATGATTTTAGTCACTTTGCTGTGAGAGTCCATCAATAGAGCCGAGAGTTTCTCTCCATCCAGATCTCCCAGTTTATTGTGACTCAGATTGAGTTCTTTCAGCAGTAATGGATTCACATCTAGAGCTTTACAGAGATGATCACAAGCTTCTTCTGCAGCACGAGTCTTCAGAAATCTACACACAAAGATCATGTGTTCATGTTCAGCACTTCACATGTGTAACTGAACAGATTCAAGAGGTCTGTTGTGTGTAACACACAGTGTGAGTCTGCTGGATTGAGCTCATTCAGAAGGAAAATGACTCATTTAACACTAAATCAACTGAACCTAAAAACATGATCTAGAACTGAACTGTGAATTTGATATTAAGTCCAATATAAAAACTAAAAAAATATTTAAAAAGAATTTAAATTTCTTTACATTACAAGAATTATATTACATTACTACAATAATAAAAAAAATCCATTCCAAATTAATGTAATATTTGATGTTCAGCAGCTAAATTTTTACTGTTTTACTTTCATTCACTTTATTTAACATTTTGGAATCAATCCCTTGATCTTTGTGCTGTATTGTGATATATCAGACTGTATATTTATATGAGATTTGAAAGCTTTTATCACCTGACAGTCTTTATCTTACACTTTTGATCTTGTTGTAACTGATAGATGAGTTTGACTCCTGTTTCTCCAGGATCATTTCCTCTGAGATCCAGCTCTTTCAAGTGTGATTTAGGGCTTGATCTCACAGCTGAAAATAAAGATTTATAACCTTCTTCTCCAATACTGCACTCGGACACACTAGAGAAAAAACACTATATTAATTACACTTTATGTCAGATCTTCATTTGTACTTCAACTTTGAATAACTTTTTTGATCCATTTCAAATGTTGAATACTGTACATTGCTCTACTGCCTCTTCGCATTTCGTACCTTTTGCAGGTCTTACAAAATGTGTTTCTAATGTTTTCAAGCGGTGAAAAAACCCTTTTCTCCTAGCACAAACTGTAAACAACATGCATAGACAGCTACATTTGGACACGTGCTGTGCCATGTTGAGCAGATTTACTCACAATTTATTGCTTTAATAAACATACTAGTTTTTCTTATCAGATCGATAACATTAAAAAATATCGGTATTGGCCAATAAACATTATGGCCTGTCATGATTTTCAATGAGTGGGACAAAACAAAGAACAAGGTAACTGACCAAACTATATGAAACTAGGACTAACATACACACAAGACGAGACGAGACGAGAGCAGTAAACTTGGCAACTTATGATGGCGTGAGACATGAAGCAATACAAAAGCACAAGACAAGAGACACAAGGCCAATATATAGGGAGATAAATCAAGAGGGAACAGGTGCGATGAATGAACTAATTAACAAGTAATAACGAGACATAAGGGCGGTAAACACAGACGAGACTCAAAGAGTGGCGATCCACAAGGCCCCAAAACCTCTCTCTCTACATGAAACAAGGGATTCTGCCATGATTCAGCCACAAGACCAAGAAAAACATGACATGATGAGGCAGAATCATGACAATGGCCCATGATTTATTTTGCATCCCCAATTGTATTTCACTGAAGTAAATTAAATGAACATGAACGTAAACACATACTTGAGTTTCTGCAGTTTGGATTTAGCATTTCCCAATAATTCAGAGATCTTCATCATTAATGAATCTTCAAGTTTATTTCCACTCAGATCAAGATGTTTCAGATGTGATGGTTTTGAATTGAAAGCTGACATCAGATCAGCAAAACCTCCTGCTGTAATACTGCTGTTACCAAGACTGAAGAAAGAGAAAACAAAGAAACACCAACTTTAATCCAACTAAAAGTGAACTTTGCACAATATATTGACATTATCAAAATATCACTGATGCATGATGCAAAATGACTGCAGTGTTGTATAGTAGAGTTATATAGTCATTTTTACTTTTACTCAAGTAAATTTTACCAGTATCTTTATTTCATGAGAACATTTTTACTTTGTAAAAAGTACTACACTACATTTTAAGGCATATATTTTACTCCACAATATATCACAATATAGTTTTTCATTTTTTACCTTTAATACAGTGATTAAGAACATTCTAGTAGTATCTTCCAACATTTCTAGTAGTTTTCCATTATCAAAAGTAAAATGGTTAAAACTTTAAAAGTAAAAATTATTTGCAAAAGAAAGTACTAGATGTTAATGTACTTCAGTATTAAAAGCTAAGAAAACAACAACAATTATTTATGAAATATAAAAAGCATGATTTATGCTTTGTAATGTAGTGAAATATTAAGTAAAAACATTCTGATAAAATAAAGATATTTAAAAATGTACTTGAAAGTAAAAATACTTGAGTACTATACAACACTGAATGACTGACGTTGGCATGAAAAGTATAAATTATAAATGATTTATCTGTGCATGTCATTATTAATTTTTAATTAATTTGCAAACATACATTTTTAAACGATAATATCCTCCCCCAATCGAAACGCCCTCTCTTTACTTCTAGTCACCAGTAATGGTAATTCAATGACTGACTGATTGCAAACTGGCCTACAAATCTGACTCCCTTTTGTCGGAAACGCCCAACTTTCAACGATCCAATCAGTATTCGATGAACGAAATCAAGTCCCCCTAAATATTTCTCTCATTGTCTAATAACGACAATCGCTACTTCCGTTTCATGCCGACTTAAAAGAGGAGGAGAGAGTAGCGTTCTGGTAAATGACACAGATGTGTCATAAATTCTGGTGACGAACTCGCCAGCGCAAAGGAGACATCAAAACAAAACCAATTTATTTAAAACTGTTTAAGACATTATCATCAACCATTATCATAAACATTGAGAATATACTGATAAACACAGTAAAAAGATGCTTGTGGTTTGGTTATTTATACTATATTAGAGCTCACGCAAATGTTTGCCACCGTCAGCTAATGACCGAGAGAAAGAGATTGAATGAAAATATTTGATGTGTATTTGCATCTTTAACCAATTACATAGTAATAATAAAATAACACAATAACAGACAGTTCTGTGTTCTTTTTTATCGTTGAATTGAGCCTTGTGAAGCTGTTTCCTTATGATGGCTATAGCTGGAGACTCAACTGGGAAACAAAAAAATGTCAGGCAATGACACCTTTAGCAATTCCATTGGGTAGTTTGTTTCGTCACAGTTACTGTACAGACACTGTTAGCCGTTGGTTGCAACCTCATCGTTAGTGTACTGTAACTTACTAGTGTAAGTTTCATCTGTATGCATTTGGAAATTTGGAACATACCTCTAAATGAACAATATATATATATGCTTTAAAAAGAGTTTAAAAGTCTAAGAGTCACTGAATTCTTTCTGAACACATCACCAGAAAAGTAAACGTCTACTTCAAAATCCTCTAAACAATTTACAGAAAACTACTTCATGATCAGAACCAGATGTTGAAAATATCACATGACACAATCTCAGACACATAATCAAATATAAACACAGTATAAAGTCCTCACATGAGTGTGTTGATGTGACAGTGTTTGTCCTTCAGTAGTTCACAGATCTCTTTCACTCTTGACTCATCTAGTTTACTCAGATTCACTTCTCTGTTGAGTAACGGATTAATATGAAGAACTTTCTTCAGATACTCAAAGGCTTTCACTGCAGCATCACTTTTCAAGAACCTGAAGAAAACAAAAATTACATGCAAATTAACCAAGCTTGATGTAATAAAAATATAGAAGCTGTTGCTTAATTGTACTTGATTCTCTTGAAAACCATATACTCAGTTTTATTGTTGCTATCAGAGTTTCACTTGTTTTCTTACCATAAAACACAACTTTGGCCTTGGTGTTGAGACTTTTGTTGGAAGAGTTAAGAGAGATTCTAAAACAAATTATGAAAGCTTTGATCTGTCTGTGCCCAATTTTTACTACTTTATCATATTTGAAGATTTTTGCTTTTTCCTTTGCTTTCATATTTTAAGAACTGAAACATGAGACTTTAACATGTATAAAATGAACTTGATTGTCATATCTCGTTAGCCTTCCCATTAGTGTTTCATTACCCAAAACTGTGTTTGTTTCCCTTTAAAGCTTCCTCTTGTCGATTGTCTTGTGCTCTTGGATTGTTTGATGTATGCTCGATGTTAGTGCCGCGGTCGATACTGTACACCCTGACTGACATACTTTTAGATCGCCTACAAAACTATACTGCTGAATTATAACAGTAGGGAATCATCACATCTAACAAATCTTAGCTAATTATGGATTGCCTCATCCATATTATGGATCTGAGGTGACCATAGGGGGACCCTCCTGGCCTGTCTATGACTCCGACGAAGAGAGATGTAATCCACTCGGGAATAGATGGGAACAAGAGCTGTGATGGCCAGGCAGGAATCTGGAGAAATAGCGAGACAACGTGCAGACGACAACGAACACTGAAGCCTAGACACGACAGGTCAGGACAGGACAATGACTAGGTTAGTCTATAAATGCTACCAAGACTAGATAGCTAGACTAAAGAGTCAGCGTAGCCACCTAAACAAACGGGACACAGGACAAGAGAAACACAGGGAATATAATGGAAAGGAAATCAGGAAACAAATATATGAACAGGAGGGTAAAAGAGAGAAAGCAATGACCAGGAACAGGTGAGGACAGTGAAACCGTAATGAGATAAGCCCAATTTTAATGGCTGCCCATTAATTATCGTATAGACCAATGGTTCCCAATAGGGGGGCCGTGGCCCACAAGGGGGCCCCAGCTGACTTGTAGTGAACAGTAGCTACGCTAATTAGTCTCTTTTTGCCTTCCTCCCCTACCTCATGATGCCCGCTACCCACCTGTGAGATCCTATGAACTGACTGATCATACCAGCTCAGGCAACTTCCATCACCAAACAAGAGCAAAGATGGACGGCCTGCAACATGCACATTTATGCTAAACCGCATTCACAATACTAGTACGTAATACTTAACTTACACTACATGACAGAAGTTTGAATTTATAGCAATCAGTTACATTATGGTGGTACACACGAGACGAGACGAGACGAGAGCAGTAAACTTGGCAACTTATGATGGCGTGAGACATGAAGCAATACAAAAGCACAAGACAAGAGACACAAGGCCAATATATAGGGAGATAAATCAAGAGGGAACAGGTGCGATGAATGAACACAGACGAGACTATGAGAGAGAGTTACATTACAGTTACATTATGGTGGTACTACCATCCCTCCCTTAAAGATTCATCTATTATCTTATCGACGGTTTCATCTTAACAACATAAACAAACGTTACTGCACATGTGCACTTTTGTGAGCCCAACTGAACTTCTGGTACACATTGACAAACAGTAGAGTGCCTGTAGATTATTTCTCATAACAATAAAAAAACTGTGAAGAACAGTTACATGGCTAAACTTGTCTCTGCAATATTTTGAATTTAGACTGCGATACCAAGCTCAACCACTAGATGTCAGTGTACCATACGGTTTCTTTAAATGCAAACAAACTACAGGACCCATTCAACAAATATTTTTTTAAATAAATGAAATTTCAACAACATCGATTATTTGATACAATTATAATGCAATATGTAACGAGCAAGGCAGGACGAGAGGCATGAGGGAATGATGGAGGCCGGTGACGCGAGTGATAATGAGTGTCACCTGCGCATTGCACCGGTGTCGCATCCCTCACGGTCACTGAGGAGCTCTGGAAGCATAAAAGGATGAGCGACAGGAGTGAACGACGAGAGAGGACCAGGCCTGGACTGGATGTTGTGTTTTATTATGTTTGTGTTTCCGGCAGTCGACCGTGAGGGAGCTGTCGGCCCTTTACTTTCGTTTTGGTGTTTGTTTATTGTATTAAAAATGGTTTTACGTTTGCCGGTTCCCGCCTCCTTCTTCCCGTTCCTTTGAACTTTGCTACATGATAAAATAATAATTGAAATTAATATTAACATAAATTAATTAAATATAAATTGTTATTATTAGACACTAGCCAAACACAAACCGGAAGTTAACTGGGGGTCAGGTGCGATAAAAGGGTCTAAAATGTAATGGGTGTGTTTTGGGCAAAACATGCGGTAAACCAATGAGTCTTATCTCCTATTCCCGTTAAGAGACAGCTTCGCTCGCGCCATGAAAGATTCATAATTTAAATGGCGGAATTTGCAAGAGCAAAGGCTGAACGCTTCTCTAGTGAGGAAACGGCACATATTATTAAAGTGTTCATAAAGATCAAACTCCGACTTTTCCTGTCGGTGGGTGGCGGTAAGTTTCTTTTTAGCCGCTATCATTGTAGAGGTAAAACAGTCGATGTGTGAATCCGTAGCTTAGTTTGCATTACATCCTTTTATTACTTTTAGCAAACGGTAAAACAGACAAACATCAAAGCTGGTATATTGCACATGGAACAGCCCATCACAGCACGGAAGTCCACGATCAGAAATACTGTTTCCGCTTCCCTCTACCCCTAACCCATGTCCTTGCCTGCCCTAAATAGGCTGACTGAACAACATAAAATATACAAACTCATAACAAAATATGCAAATCTTCATATAACAAATTAATACATAAATAACAAATACTAATTTTAATACTAAATTAAATCAGTCCATCCAGAAAAAGAGGAAAAATGGCTCCAGGTGGCTCTGGTCTGCTTGTGCGTGAGGTTAAGCATTAACCCCGCGCCATCTATAAACACACCTCATTTCAGACCAGAACACCCTGGTGCTGCATTGTGCCGGGTGTATGATAGGGCACATTGTGTAAATAGATCACCAACATAATGTCCATAAGTAATTATTCAGCATCTGTTTTTTTGTAGTATTTCAGCACATCTCACCTGACAGTCTTGATCTTACACTTGTGATCTTGTATTAACTGATAGATGAGTTTGACTCCTGTTTCTCCAGGATCATTTCCTCTGAGATCCAGCTCTATCAGATGTGATTCAGGGTTTGATCTCACAGCCGAACATAAACATTTATAACCTTCTTCTCCAATACTGCACTCAGAGACACTGTGGGACACAGCAAACACTTTTTATTAGCATAACATTTGTTTTGATGATGTTTGTTCTTCAGATGGAAATCATTTTTATGCGCATGGGGTTAAAATTTAATTTTAAAAGCTTAACTTCATTCCTAAAGCTAAAATTACTTAACAATAAGACCGTTAACCTTGAAATTGGGTCTATTGTTGTGTAGATGATGTCATAGATGAACTCACTTGAGTATCTGGAGTTGACACTGAGGATTCTCGAGTGCGTCACAGATGTGTTTGAGTCCTGAATCCATCAGTGGACTGTTGCTCAGATTCATCTCCTTCACGAGGGTTTTACAGGAGAGAACAGCAGCTAGAGCTGAACACTGATTCTCTGTCAGCTCACAATCATTCAATCTAAACACAATAACACAACATCATCTCAATAAACATCACCTGTCTGACAGTCTGCACTGTATGAAGTTCTCGTGTATATGATACTCACATGATTTTAGTCACTTTGCTGTGAGAGTCCATCAATAGAGCCGAGAGTTTCTCTCCATCCAGATCTCCCAGTTTATTGTGACTCAGATTGAGTTCTTTCAGCAGTAATGGATTCACATCTAGAGCTTTACAGAGATGATCACAAGCTTCTTCTGCAGCACGAGTCTTCAGAAATCTACACACAAAGATCATGTGTTCATGTTCAGCACTTCACATGTGTAAATGAACAGATTCAAGAGGTCTGTTGTGTGTAACACACAGTGTGAGTCTGCTGGATTGAGCTCATTCAGAAGGAAAATGACTCATTTAACACTAAATCAACTGAGCCTTAAAACATGATCATATAAAATATAAAGTCATATGTGAACACTGCTTGAGAAATATCATATTATAATTTTCTTGACTCTTAATAGTTTTAACACAACTGAACCTAGTTTAGAGAAATGTGTCTACATTAATAAAACAAAATCCATTCCACATTAATGTATACGGAGCCCCGGAAGGGACATGGTGGTGGAAAAATATGGGAGGAAAGAGAAAAAAAAATGTTCAAAGGTTTTGCCTTCATCGAGAAACATTGCGTTCCCTCCCAAAACTTTGTGTTCTCTGATAAAACATTTTTGACTTCTGGCAAAAATATTTGCGCTGTCTTGCAAAATGTGAGTTCGGACAAAAACGTCACGTTCAATGTCACACTGGCAGAGTTTTAGACTTTCTCTGCACACTAACACTGGAGGGGTTCGAATAATTGCAGATTCCCGAACCAATAACGCGTGAGCTAGACGTTGATATATCACAAATAAAACATTTGCTCAGACAATGATCCAACAACTTAGTCTTCCTCATTAGGCTTATAATTTAAACTGATCTCTATATGAGCTGGCGATATGGACAAGTCCGGGAATCTAGTACATATGAACTCCTCCTTTAATACAATAGGCAGAACAGGACGTGTTTGTCCGAACTCGCTGAATGTTTTGCGTTTGAAAAATATTTTTCTCTTCCCTCTCATATTTTTCCACCACCGTATCCTTTACAGGGCTCCGTAATGTATTATTTAATGTATTATTTCTTGGTCTTATTTCTTATACTGCATTTTAAATGTTTGAATCATTTCTCTGATCTATTCTCTGTTGAGTGATATATCAGACTTCATATTTATATAAGATTTTAAAGCCTTTATCACCTGACAGTGTTGAGCTCACACGTGTGATCTTGTAGTAACTGATAGATGAGTTTGACTCCTGTTTCTCCAGGATCATTTCCTCTGAGATCCAGCTCTATCAGATGTGAAGGTTTGATCTCACAGCTGAAGATAAAGATTTATAACCTTCTTCTCCAATACTGCACTCGGACAGACTAGAGAACAAAATCATGATTATAAATAAAATATTCAATCTAAATCTTCATCATTCCTGAATCATCTAGTTTATTTTTACTCAGACTGCAGAAAGTCAAAAAGTTAAAGTTGCATCTAAACATTTATCAACATTAAATAAATTTAACATCTGATGCTGTGATTCTGAACAGGTTGAAATATAAACTCATAATAAAGATCAAGTCCTCACATGAGTGTGTTGATGCGACAGTGTTTGTCCTTCAGTAGATCACAGATCTGATTCACTCTTGACTCGTCTAGTTTATGACGACTCAGATTCACTTCTCTCTGGAGTAAAGGATTTATACCAAGAGTTTCTGTCAGATACTCAAAGGCTTTCACTGCAGAAGAACTGCTCAAGAACCTGCAGAAAACAAGAATTATATATTAAATCAGTTTAATTATTTACTGTCACGACATTATATTGCAAATTATGAAGATCAATGTCTTAAAATTATAAACAACCAATTTTGATGTTAAGTAAAACTCACCTGACAGTGTTGAGCTCACACTTGTGATCTTGTATTAGCTCATAGATGAGTTTGACTCCTGTTTCTCCAGGATCATTTCCTCTGAGATCCAGCTCTATCAGATGTGAAGGGTTTGATCTCACAGCTGAACATAAACATTTATAACCTTCTTCTCCAATACTGCACTCGGACACACTAGAGAACAGAAAAAGATCACAGATGATTAATTCGTCATTTTAAAATCACCTGAATCTTTATAGTTAACTAATGAATGTGGAGGAATATTGTGAATATGTCAGACATCAGTTCACCTGAGAATCTGAAGTCTACAGTTATTCTTCAGCCCTTCAGAGAGAAGCTCAATTCCTGAATCCTGTAGATCATTGTTGCTAAGATCAAGTTCCTCCAGACTACTGACCAAACTGAGAGCTGAAGCCAGAGCTGAACAACTTTCCTCTGTTAGAGCACACTTACTGAACCTGAAAAAGACAGAAACAACACCATACAAGAGTTTATGTTTAACCCTTTAAACCTTTCTGGAGTATCAGACTGAACTGTCATTTATAGTGCAGAGATTTTCAAACTGTGGGTCGAGACCCATTTGTGGGGGGTCAAGGAAAGTTACCGGCGCTGTTGCGATGAATGACAGAAAAAAACAGTCCTGTTAATGACAGACATTCATCGCAACACCTATCGGTATTGTTATTAAACTTACATTATATTTATTAATCTCAAAATGTAATTAATTTCTCGGTGGGATCTGTAATCAAAAAGTTAGGGAATCACTATAAGGGGATTTCACATTATAACAGTAACTCTATTTGCATCCACCGACGATAATGAAAACTTTAAGCTGGTGTGCTGTCACTTAAATGAACGTGAAGGACCTGCTGCTGATGCTTAGTATGTTGTGTGTCAATCGACATCCAGTAACTTTTTGCTTTCTTTTCCACACTCTTAAACACTGAATCTGAACCTCCGCCTATGTCATTGTCATGTGTGACCTTTCCAATGTGATTACGTACCACGTGAAGTACACGCATCAGTGAGGTAGTGCAAGCTGTGTATTTATGTTTCAAAAGTATATCATTTTTTGTTTTCTAAAACTAAAGGGTGAAGACCCTATAGCAGGGTGGGGAACCCTGATCCTGGAGAGCCACTGTCCTGCAGTGTTTTCTCCAACCTAATCAAACACACACCTGAACCAGCTCATTAGAGTCTTCATGATTACTAGAAACTTCACTACAGGTGTGGTGTTTGAGCTGGTTGGAGCTAAACTCTGCAGGACAGTGGCTCTCCAGGATCAAGGTTCCCCACCCCTGCCCTATAGTATCCTTGGCATTCTTCCCCATTCTTCTTCCACCATTGTGTCTATGGCGCCCACAGAACTGCTCATGGGTAAAATTTTGCACACACACACACAAAAACACAGACTTCAGTCTGTAACTCAAACCCTCTAGCGCCACCAACAGTCCAAAGTTTCACACACATTTCTTAACCGTAAGTGCTAGAACTCACGGGTTGCGGCGAGAGAAGATGTGGTTTAATGGCCTCCGTCTGCTTCTTCACCCGCTGATAATGTTGTGAAAAATCCTTGACGGTGTCACCAAACAGCCCACCTTGTGCCATGGGAGCATCGAGAAAGCGTACCCCTCATCTGCGCAAGATTAAGCTATAGGTGTCTCTCCTGGACCCACAGTGGACATCGTACGACCCAACGCGCGTGCTGTCACCTTGGACACACGGAGAGCGAAGTCAGTGGCGATGCGCAGTTCCTGCATGACAGCTGGGTCGTGTCTTCCCTTGTCCAACTGCTTCAACGCCTTAGCTTGGTGGACCTGCAAGAAGCCCATGAAGACCGGAGGCAGCTTGACCCACAGCAGTGTAAGTCACGAGTGTCGACCCCTCCAGGTGGCAGCCGTCTGCGGGCACAGATGCTATGCGACGGCTGACTCGACCTGGGGTACGTCGACATATCCCTTAGCTGGCCCCCATGTCCAGGGAAGTTAGGGCGGGAGCTCCTTTGACGTGCCGAGAAGGGGCAAATTTGTGTAAATCGTTTGTTAAGTCATTCTGACGTAATTTTCAGAAACATGGAAATTCGTGCTTTCAAAACGTAATTGGTATGAAAGAAATGGACACCTGCTCCCTAACACTGTAAATGTTGCGTAAAACATTCAATGTTCTGTACTCTTTTAGACAACTGATGACAGTGCCTTTTGATGCTCTGTGTCTCATAATGAAATTTCACTAGTTCCTCTGGCCAGTCTTTTTTTAGTCTTTTACTCTTTAACTTTGGGGGAAACGCAGTGCCTTCAAAGCGTTCTTAGGCACTGTCAGCTGGCCGCTTTCAGAAGAGCACCAGAGATTGTTTCACATGGCTACAATATACACACGTTTATTTATGAACGTATTGCTAGGCATATAGCCTATTAGTCTCTTATGCATTCATGCAATATAACGTGCCAAACCTGAGAATGGAGTCCAGAAGTTTCACCAGAATTCGGTGTAATTTGCGTAGCTGTAATTGATAGGCGGGATTATGCTAATTGTGAATGAGCATGAATGCATGTCCTATTTGGGAATGATTGGAATTCATTAACATGCACATATTTAACTATCGAATGTGACGTTTACAAAGTATTTTGTGAATCCGGAGGAGAGTTTTTTTTAAAGGTCTGTTTTACGCTTCATAATGACTCATATATTCACAAATGTTTCATGAATGAGGCCCAAAAAGTGTTAAACAAGAAAGCAAGAAAAGTTAGATCATTGCAATTGCAAACCTACCTCAAGATCTCCAAATCAGACTTTTATTCTTAATTCCATCACAGAGCAGCTTGACTCCTGAATCCTGTAGATTATTATTGCTCATGTTGATCTCCTTCAGATTGTTGTCTGATCCCAAAACATCAGCCAGAGCTGAACAACTCTTGTCTGTTAAATTACAGTCATTCAACCTACAACGATAAAATGTATTAAATGCATACCATAGATTTTATAACTTCAAATATGAAATAATGTATAAACCCAAATATTTACTAAACATTCACTTTATTTGTATTGTTCTTCACTTTGCTCTTGATATAGAAATGTACAGTTAATGAACCAATAAAAGTAAAAAAACAAGATCAAAAGACATCCTAAAGTGAGAGTTCACCCAAAAATGAGAATTCTGTCATCATTTACACATCCTCATTTCAAACCGCATGACTTTCTTCTGTCTGTACAATACAAAAGAAGATGTTTTGAAGAGTTTTGTGACCAAACAACGGCGGCCCCATTCAGGTCTCTTGTATGAACCACTGGGAGGTCAATGGGTACTGTCATTGTTTGGATACTAACATCTTCAAAATATCTTCTTTTGCGCTCTACATTAGAAGAAATTCATTCATATTTGAAATGACAACAGGCTGAATAAATGATGAGGAAATGAAAATTCATGCAAACCCCTCCCTATTTCCACACATTACCCGCCTACTGTATCACAGTTGACCCATTTGTGGGGGGTCAAGAAAGTCACGCGGCTGTTGCGATGAATGACACAAAAACAGTCCTGTTAATGACAGACATTCATCGCAACACCTATCGGTATTGTTATTAAACTTACATATATTTATTAATCTCAAAATGTAATTAATTTCTCGGTGGGATCTGTAATCAAAAAGTTAGGGAATCACTATAAGGGATTTCACATTCTAACAGTAACTCTATTTGCATCCACCGACGATAATGAAACTTTAAGCTGGTGTGCTGTCACTTAAATGAACGTGAAGGACCTGCTGCTGATGTTTAGTATGTTGTGTGTCAATCGACATCCAGTAACTTTTGCTTTCTTTTCCACACTCTTAAACACTGAATCTGAACCTCCGCCTATGTCATTGTCATGTGTGACCTTTCCAATGTGATTACGTACCACGTGAAGTACACGCATCAGTGAGGTAGTGCAAGCTGTGTATTTATTTTTTCAAAGTATATCATTTTTTTGTTTTCTAAAAACTAAAAGGGTGAAGACCCCATAGTATCCCGTGGCATTCTTCCCATTCTTCTTTCCACCATTGTGTCTATGGCGCCCACAGACCGTTCATGGGTAAATTTTGCACACACACACAGACTTTAGTCTGTAACTCAAACCCTCTAGCTCCACCAACAGTCCAAAGCTGCACACACATTTCTTAACCGTAAGTGCTAGAACTCACGGGTCGCGGCGAGAGAAGATGTTTAATGGCCTCCGTCTGCTTCTTCACCGCTGATAAATGTTGTGAAAAATCCTTGACGGTGTCACCAAACAGCCCACCTTGTGCCATGGGAGCATCGAGAAAGCGTACCCCTCATCTGCGCAAGATTAAGCTATAGGTGTCTCTCCTGGACCACCACAGTGGACATCGTACGACCCAACGCGCGTGCTGTCACCTTGGACACACGGAGAGCGAAGTCAGTGGCGATGCGCAGTTCCTTCATGACAGCTGGGTCGTGTCTTCCCTTGTCCAACTGCTTCAACGCCTTAGCTTGGTGGACCTGCAGGAAAGCCATGAGACCGGAGGCAGCTTGACCCACAGCAGTGTAAGTCACGAGTGTCGACCCCTCCAGGTGGCAGCCGTCTGCGGGCACAGATGCACTGCGACAGCTGACTCGACCTGGGGTATGTCGACATATCACTTAGCTGGCCCCATGTCCAGGGAAGTTAGGGCGAGGGAGCTCCTTTGACGTGCCGAGAAGGGGATTTTGTGTAAATCGTTTGTTAAGTCATTCTGACGTATTTTTCAGAAACATGGAATTCGTGCTTTCAAACGTAAGTTGGTATGAAAGAAATGGACACCTGCTCCCTAACACGTGTAAATGTTGCGTAAAACATTCAAATGTTCTGTACTCTTTTAGACAACTGATGACATGCCTTTTGATGCTCTGTGTCTCATAATGAAATTTCACTAGTTCCTCTGCCCAGTCTTTTTTTAGTCTTTTACTCTTTAACTTTGGGGGAAACGCAGTGCCTCCAAAGCGTTCTTAGGCACTGTCAGCTGGCCGCTTTCAGAAGAGCACCAGAGATTGTTTCACATGGCTACAAATATACACACGTTTATTTATGAACGTATTGCTAGGCATATAGCCTATTAGTCTCTTATGCATTCATGCAATATAACGTGCCAAACCTGAGAATGGAGTCCAGAAGTTTCCACAGAATTCGGTGTAATTTGCGTAGCTGTAATTGATAGGCGGGATTAAGCTAATTGTGAATGAGCATGAATGCATGTCCTATTTGGGAATGATTGGAATTCATTAACATGCACATATTTTAACTATCGAATGACGTTTACAAAGTATTTGTGAATCCGGAGGAGAGTTTTTTTAAAGGTCTGTGTTTACGCTTCATAATGACTCATATTTCACAAATGTTTTCAAAATGAGGCTTAAAAAGTTAAACAAGAAAGCAAGAAAAGTTAATCATTGCAATTGCCAACCTACCTCAAGATCTCCAAATCAGACTTTTATTCTTCATTCCAGCACAGAGCAGCTTGACTCCTGAATCCTGTAGATTATTATTGCTCATGTTGATCTCCTTCAGATTGTTGTCTGATCCCAAACATCAGCCAGAGCTGAACAACTCTGTCTGTTAAATTACAGTCATTCAACCTACAACGATAAAATGTATTAAATGCATACCATAGATTTTATAAACTTCAAATATGAAATAATGTATAAACCCAAATATTTACTAAAAACATTCACTTTATTTGTATTGTTCTTCACTTTTGCTCTTGATATAGAAATGTACAGTTAACTGAACCAATAAAAGTTAAAATAACCTACAAGCCAAAAGACATCCTAAAGTGAGAGTTCACCCAAAAAATGAATCTGTCATCATTTACACATCCTCATTTCTAACCTGCATGACTTTCTTTCTGTCTGTACAATACAAAAGAAGATGTTTTGAAGAGTTTTTGTGACCAAACAACGGCGGCACCCATTCAGGTCTCTTGTATGAACCACTGGGAGGTCATGGGTACTGTCATTGTTTGGATACTAACATTCTTCAAAATATCTTCTTTTGCGCTCTACATTAGAAGAAATTCATTCATATTTGAAATGACAACAGGCTGAATAAATGATGAGGAAATGAAAATTCATGCAAACCCCTCCCTATTTCCACACATTACCCGCCCACTGTATCACAGTTGACCATTTGTGGGGGTCAAGAAAAGTCACGCGGCTGTTGCGATGAATGACACAAAAAACAGTCCTGTTAATGACAGACATTCATCGCAACACCTATCGGTATTGTTATTAAACTTACATTATATTTATTCATCTCAAAATGTAATTAATTTCTCGGTGGGATCTGTAATCAAAAAGTTAGGGAATCACTATAAAGGGGATTTCACATTCTAACAGTAACTCTATTTGCATCCACCGACGATAATGAAAACTTTAAGCTGGTGTGCTGTCACTTAAATGAACGTGAAGGACCTGCTGCTGATGTTTAGTATGTGTGTCAATCGACATCCAGTAACTTTTTGCTTTCTTTTCCACACTCTTAACACTGAATCTGAACCTCCGCCTATGTCATTGTCATGTGTGACCTTTCCAAGGGTGATTACGTACCACGTGAAGTACACGCATCAGTGAGGTAGTGCAAGCTGTGTTATTTCAAAAGTATATCATTTTTTGTTCTAAAAACTAAAAGGGTGAAGACCCATAGTATCCGTTGGCATTCTTCCCCATTCTTCTTCCACCATGTGTCTATGGGCGCCCACAGAACCGTTCATGCACACCACACACACTCAACCACAGCTCCACCAACAGTCCCAAAGCTGCACACACATTTCTTAACCGTAGGCTAGAACTCACGGGTCGCGGGCGAGAGAAGTTTAATGGCCTCCGTCCTTCTTCACCGCTGATAATGAAAAATCCTTGACGGGGTCACCAAACAGCCCACCTTGCCATGGGAGCATCAAGAAAGCGTACCCCATCTGCGCAAGATTGCTATAGGTGTCTCTCCTGGGACCACACACAGTGGAACATCGTACGACCCAACGCGCGTGCTGTCACCTGGACACACACGGAGAGCGAAGTCAGTGGCGATGCGCAGTTTCCTTCATGACAGCTGGGTCGTGTCTTCCCTTGGAAAGCTTCACGCCAGCTTGGTGGACCTGCAGGAAAGCCATGAAGACCGGGAGGCAGCTTGACCCACAGCAGTGTAAGTCACGAGTGTCGACCCCTCCAGGTGGCAGCCGTCTGCGGGCACAGATGCACTGCGACGGCACACTCGACCTGGGGTATGTCGACATATCACTTAGCTGGCCCCATGTCCAGGGAAGTTAGGGCGAGGGAGCTCCTTTGACGTGCCGAGAAGGGGATTTTGTGTAAATCGTTTGTTAAGTCATTCTGACGTAATTTTTTAGAAACATGGAAATTCGTGCTTTCAAAACGTAAGTTGGTATGAAAGAAATGGACACCTGCTCCCTAACACGTGTAAATGCTGCGTAAAACATTCAAATGTTCTGTACTCTTTTAGACAACTGATGACAGTGCCTTTTGATGCTCTGTGTCTCATAATGAAATTTCACTAGTTCCTCTGGCCAGTCTTTTTTTAGTCTTTTACTCTTTAACTTTGGGGGAAACGCAGTGCCTTCAAAGCGTTCTTAGGCACTGTCAGCTGGCCGCTTTCAGAAGAGCACCAGAGATTGTTTCACATGGCTACAAATATACACACGTTTATTTATGAATGTATTGCTAGGCATATAGATTATTAGTCTCTTATGCATTCATGCAATATAACGTGCCAAACCTGAGAATGGAGTCCAGAAGTTTCCACAGAATTCGGTGTAATTTGCGTAGCTGTAATTGATAGGCGGGATTATGCTAATTGTGAATGAGCATGAATGCATGTCCTATTTGGGAATGATTGGAATTCATTAACATGCACATATTTAACTATCGAATGTGACGTTTACAAAGTATTTGTGAATCCGGAGGAGAGTTTTTTTTAAAGGTCTGTTTTACGCTTCATAATGACTCATATATTCACAAATGTTTCATGAATGAGGCCCAAAAGTGTTAAACAAGAAAGCAAGAAAGTTAGATCATTGCAATTGCAACCTACCTCAAGATCTCCAAATCAGACTTTTTATTCTTAATTCCATCACAGAGCAGCTTGACTCCTGAATCCTGTAGATTATTATTGCTCATGTTGATCTCCTTCAGATTGTTGTCTGATCCCAAAACATCAGCCAGAGCTGAACAACTCTTGTCTGTTAAATTACAGTCATTCAACCTACAACGATAAAATGTATTAAATGCATACCATAGATTTTTAACTTCAAATATGAAATAATGTATAAATCCAAATATTTACTAAAACATTCACTTTATTTGTATTGTTCTTCACTTTGCTCTTGATATAGAAATGTACAGTTAACTGAACCAATAAAAGTTTAAATAACCTACAAGATCAAAAGACATCCTAAAGTGAGAGTTCACCCAAAAATGAGAATTCTGTCATCATTTACACATCCTCATTTCAAACCTGCATGACTTTCTTTCTGTCTGTACAATACAAAAGAAGATGTTTTGAAGAGTTTTTGTGACCGAACAACGGCGGCACCCATTCAGGTCTCTTGTATGAACCACTGGGAGGTCAATGGGTACTGTCATTGTTTGGTTACTAACATTCTTCAAAATATCTTCTTTTGCGCTCTACATTAGAAGAAATTCATTCATATTTGAAATGACAACAGGCTGAATAAATGATGAGGAAATGAAAATTCATGCAAACCCCTCCCTATTTCCACACATTACCCGCTACTGTATCACAGTTGACCATTTGTGGGGGTCAAGAAAAGTCACGCGGCTGTTGCGATGAATGACACAAAAACAGTCCGTTATGACAGACATTCATCGCAAACCTATCGGTATTGTTATTAAACTTACATTATATTTATTCATCTCAAATGTAATTAATTTCTCGGTGGGATCTGTAATCAAAAAGTTAGGGAATCACTATAAGGGGATTTCACATTCTAACAGTAACTCTATTTGCATCCACCGACGATAATGAAAACTTTAAGCTGGTGTGCTTCACTTAAATGAACGTGAAGGACCTGCTGCTGATGTTTAGTATGTTGTGTGTCATTCGACATCCAGTAACTTTTTTTGCTTACTTTTCCACACTCTTAAACACTGAATCTGAACCTCCGCCTATGTCATTGTCATGTGTGACCTTTCCAATGTGATTACATACCACGTGAAGTACACGCATCAGTGAGGTAGTGCAAGCTGTGTATTTATGTTTCAAAAGTATATCATTTTTTTGTTTTCTAAAAACTAAAAGGGTGAAGACCCTATAGCAGGGTGGGGAACCCTGATCCTGGAGAGCCACTGTCCTGCAGTGTTTATCTCCAACCTAATCAAACACACCTGAACCAGCTCATTAGAGTCTTCATGATTACTAGAAACTTCACTACAGGTGTGTGTTTGAGCTGGTTGGAGCTAACTCTGCAGGACAGTGGCTCTCCAGGATCAAGGTTCCCCACCCCTGCCCTATAGTATCCTTTGGCATTCTTCCCCATTCTTCTTCCACCATTGTGTCTATGGCGCCCACAGAACTGCTCATGGGTAAAATTTTGCACACACACACACAAACACAGACTTCAGTCTGTAACTCAAACCCTCTAGCGCCACCAACAGTCCAAGTTTCACACACATTTCTTAACCGTAAGTGCTAGAACTCACGGGTCGCGGCGAGAGAAGATGTGTTTAATGGCCTCCGTCTGCTTCTTCACCACTGATAAATGTTGTGAAAAATCCTTGACGGTGTCACCAACAGCCCACCTTGTGCCATGGGAGCATCGAGAAAGCGTACTCCTCATCTGCGCAAGATTAAGCTATAGGTGTCTCTCCTGGACCACCACAGTGGACATCGTACGACCCAACGCGCGTGCTGTCACCTTGGACACACGGAGAGCGAAGTCAGTGGCGATGCGCAGTTCCTGCATGACAGCTGGGTCGTGTCTTCCCTTGTCCAACTGCTTCAACGCCTTAGCTTGGTGGACCTGCAGGAAAGCCATGAAGACCGGAGGCAGCTTGACCCACAGCAGTGTAAGTCACGAGTGTCGACCCCTCCAGGTGGCAGCCGTCTGCGGGCACAGATGCTATGCGACGGCTGACTCGACCTGGGTATGTCGACATATCACTTAGCTGGCCCCATGTCCAGGGAAGTTAGGGCGAGGGAGCTCCTTTGACGTGCCGAGAAGGGGGCAAATTTGTGTAAATCCTTCGTTAAGTCATTCTGACGTATTTTTCAGAAACATGGAAATTCGTGCTTTCAAAACGTAAATTGGTATGAAAGAAATGGACACCTGCTCCCTAACACGTGTAAATGCTGCGTAAAACATTCAAATGTTCTGTACTCTTTTAGACAACTGATGACAGTGCCTTTTGATGCTCTGTGTCTCATAATGAAATTTCACTAGTTCCTCTGCCCAGTCTTTTTTTAGTCTTTTACTCTTTAACTTTGGGGGAAACGCAGTGCCTCCAAAGCGTTCTTAGGCACTGTCAGCTGGCCGCTTTCAGAAGAGCACCAGAGATTGTTTCACATGGCTACAAATATACACACGTTTATTTATGAACGTATTGCTAGGCATATAGCCTATTAGTCTCTTATGCATTCATGCAATATAACGTGCCAAACCTGAGAATGGAGTCCAGAAGTTTCCACAGAATTCGGTGTAATTTGCGTAGCTGTAATTGATAGGCGGGATTATGCTAATTGTGAATGAGCATGAATGCATGTCCTATTTGGGAATGATTGGAATTCATTAACATGCACATATTTAACTATCGAATGTGACGTTTACAAAGTATTGTGAATCCGGAGGAGAGTTTTTTTTTAAAGGTCTGTTTTACGCTTCATAATGACTCATATATTCACAAATGTTTCATGAATGAGGCCCAAAAAGTGTTAAACAAGAAAGCAAGAAAAGTTAGATCATTGCAATTGCAAACCTACCTCAAGATCTCCAAATCAGACTTTTTATTCTTCATTCCAGCACAGAGCAGCTTGACTCCTGAATCCTGTAGATTATTATTGCTCATGTTGATCTCCTTCAGATTGTTGTCTGATCCCAAAACATCAGCCAGAGCTGAACAACTCTTGTCTGTTAATTACAGTCATTCAACCTACAACGAAAAATGTATTAAATGCATACCATAGATTTTTAACTTCAAATATGAAATAATGTATAAACCCAAACATTTACTAAAACATTCACTTTATTTGTATTGTTCTTCACTTTGCTCTTGATATAGAAATGTACAGTTAACTGAACCAATAAAAGTTTAAATAACCTACAAGATCAAAAGACATCCTAAAGAGAGAGTTCCCCCAAAAATGAAAATTCTGTCATCATTTACACATCCTCATTTCAAACCTGCATGACTTTCTTTCTGTCTGTACAATACAAAAGATGTTTTGAAGAGTTTTTGTGACCAAACAACGGCGGCACCCATTCAGGTCTCTTGTATGAACCACTGGGAGGTCAATGGGTACTGTCATTGTTTGGTTACTAACATTCTTCAAAATATCTTCTTTTGCGTTCTACATCAGAAGAAATTCATTCATATTTGAAATGACAACAGGCTGAATAAATGATGAGGAAATGAAAATTCATGCAAACCCCTCCCTATTTCCACACATTACCCGCCTACTGTATCACTGTTGACCACGCCCCCCCTTTTGAAACACTTTCCAAATTGTGAAACAACGCTACTGAAAAGGGTGTATGTGAGACTTTGAAAAAGTAGTCCCCTGCAGACAATAAACAACACCTGAAATAATTCAGGTGAATGAATGACAATATTTCTTTTCAGGGTAAACTAACTCAGGGGGTGCAGCGGTGTTTTATGCATTCTGACTTCGTTACTATACGTGCTTGCTGCTCATCCTTAACATGGTCAACTTGTCGAGTTGGATGAACCTCCCCGAAGGTTCGCAGAGGTTTCAGAAAGTTTTTTTTAGATCATGAAAAACCACTACGTTACAACTTTTCTTAGTCCCTTATTGGACAATTCTAGTGATGAATGTTATATAAACGGTGGATATAACGCTGGATTTGATCAGATCCTTCGAAACTGATATATGGATCGGTCCCAACGCTAAAAGATGCCGGACATGAACCGCACGCGGTAAACCACTGAGTCATATGTCTGGGTCTTGTTGGCAATGGGTGCGTATGTGCTTTAGTTCGGCCCACCTCTGACGACCCCCCCAAGCATTCGTATGTTTTTGGACATAATCGTACTGTATCTGTCTTTTAATGTGATCAAACTAAAGACTTTACGGATATTTGAAGGGTACGATACTATTCTGTAAGGACTGAAGATTAACATGAGATATGCAGAAACTGTCTGAGATACGGCCACTTTGAACATTTAAGGCTAACAAACAACATTTGTTCATTATTCCATTACTTACAGAGCTTTTTTGGCCGTTTTAACAACGGGTGACAGCTAAAGAGACATTCGTCTGATTCTTGAATTTCTGAAGCTCAAACTCCTCTAGTTCCTCATCTGATGTCAGCAACACAAAGGCGAGAGCAGACCACTGAGCAGGTGAGAGGTCAGAAGATTACAGACTTCCTTCACTAAGATGCTTCTGAACCTCTTGTACCAGAGTTTGATCATTCAGTTCATTCAGACAGTAAAACAGATTGATGGATCTCTCTGGACATGAATTGTCTTCAAATTTCTGCTTGATGTACTGGACTATTTCTGTGTTGTTCTGCTTATTGCTCTCTTGCTGTGACAACAGACCTCGTAGAAGCGGCCGGTTGGACTCAAGTGACAGACCGAGGAGGAAGCGAAGGAAAAGATCCAGATGACCATTGCCACTCTCAAGTGCCTTATCCACTGCAGTCTTCAGTAAACCAGTCATTGTTTCACTGTTGTTTTCCTTCTCTGTGTCCTCTTTATAGAATACACATTTCTTGTTCTTGTCTAGAAACAGATGTGCATACAGAGCTGCGATAAACTCCTGAATGCTCAAGTGAACAAAGCAGTACACGGTACCAAGAATGATCCCTGTCTCCTGTTTAAAGATCTGAGTGCACATCCCTGAATACACAGAAGCTTTAGAGACGTCAATGCCACAGTCCTCCAGATCTGACTCATAGAAGATCAGGTTACTTTTTTCTAGTTGTTCAAAAGCCAGTTTCCCCAGTGAATAGATTGAGTCCATGTCCCAGGAGATATCAGGCGAGTGTTCTCCATCATACTTTCTTCTGCTCTGTTGAATCTGAAAGCGAAAGAAGTGTGTGTACATTTGTGTCAGAGTTCTAGGAGTATCATCAGTGTTTGACTCCTGTGTGTCATCAGTCTGATCTTTGTTCTTCTTCTCCAGAATGTTCTGGAGCACAGTGGCTGAAATCCAGCAGAACACTGGGATGTGGCACATGATGAAGAGACTCTTTGATTTTTTAACGTGATCAATGATTGTGTTGGCCATATTCTGATCTGTGAATCTCTTTCTGAAGTATTCTTCCTTCTGTTCATCATTGAATCCTCGGACCTCTGTCACCCGGTCGATACACTCATGAGGAATCTTACCGGCTGCTGCTGGTCTGGTGGTTATCCAGATGTGAGCGTAAGGAAGCAGATTTCCTTTGATGAGGTTTGTCAGGAGAGCATCCAGAGGAGCAGGTGATGTAATGTCTCTCCATGTCTCATTGCCATCAAACTTGAGAGGAAGACGACATTCATCCAAACCATCAAGTATGAACAGAACCTTTTTGTTTTTTCTGGTAAGGTCCAGTCCTTTAATCTCTGGGAAAAACTCACATAAAAGATCCTTTAAACTTACTTCTGCTTTCTCCTTCAAGTTCATCTCTCGGAATGGAAGAGGAAATATGAAGCTGATATCCTGGTTTTCTTTTCCTTCAGCCCAGTCCAGAACAAACTTTTGCACTGAGACAGATTTTCCAATGCCAGCAACTCCTTTTGTTAGTACAGTTCTGATGCTTTGGGTTTGTTCATGTGGTTTAAACAAATCCTTGAATTTAATCTGTATTTCTGGTGATTCTAGATGTCTGTGAGCAACCTCGATCTGTCTTATCTCATGTTCAGTGTTGACTTGTTCACCTCCACCCTGAGTGATGTACAGATCCGTGTAGATCTTATTTAGAAGTGTGGAGTCGCCCTGCTTTGCAATTCCTTCAAATACGCATTGATACTTCTTCTCCAGATCTGATTTAAGTTGACATGTGTAGATCAGCTCATCTAAATAAACACAAAACACAGTGTGAATAGATATTAATCCTCATCTCTTGCATTGTGTAAGTGAGAATATTACATAGTGATGTCAAGAACTTCTTACCTTCCAGAGTATCAGCAAGTTCATCTTGTTTCATACTTCTCAGAAAGTGGATTGTGACATCAAGGGCTGTTTCCCTGATGTTGTTTTTGTTCTCCTTAAAGTCCTTCACATAGTGTTGTGTGTTTTCATTTCTCAATATTTCCTTAAACCTTTCCAGCTCATTCTTAAAAAATACAGCTATTTTGTTTTCAAGACCCTGAAAGTAAAGCATGAACATAAAAATGATTTCGCCCTGTGAAATGAATAGACAATAAATAGACTTATAAAAAGATTTTTACCTGAAAGATTCGGGAAATATCATCTTCAAACGTATGGAGCTCTGCAGCTGATGTCTCACACTGAATCCTGTTAGCAAACAAAAATAATAATCAAACATGAGAGAAATCTCTTGAAACCAGTTATTGGTCTTCATAAGCTAGAAAAGTTGACATGAGTGCAACAAATATTGTCAACTCTTACGACAATGTTCTCATTTGCAAGAGAAAGTGGATTCAATTATTCCCTGCCAATTTGTTTGATTTCTCACCTGTCCAGCAGAAAAGTTGTCAGTTCTGCATCACTCTTTATTCCTCTTTGTTCTTTAAGTGTTTTCCATCGAGTGATTTCTGAACCAATATTTATTAAGTTCTCCTGCCATCGTTGACTAAAACACACACACATAAATCACATAGATACTAAACCAGTTAAAGCATTTTAAAGCTTTCAATCACTTAATCATCAAATGTGCTTCTTGTTTACAGTCTGACCCAACATTCATCACTAAAGAAAGAGGAATGATGGAAAATTCATTTGTATAATAACCACAGTGTTAATCATTAACATACACAATATCTTCGGCCCTCGTGAATGTTCTGGATGTTTTTATTTAAACAATTCATTGATAAACACTTTATTTTGACTGAATCTATGAAAAATGATGAATAAAACCCTACACCAAGAAATCAAGCATATAGCTTTCAGGTCACATGATTCAATCTCACATCAACTGATCCTCTACCTATAGAAATATTACAGCTTCAGTTTAAAATTCATTCAGATATCAGCAGCTTATGATGTTGTTCAGGAGCAAACTACCCTCCTCCTTCAACAACTTCACGGCACATTTACAATCAGGACTCGACTTCTGTTATTCCTTTTCATAAGTCTCTACTACATCACATATTGTTTTACACTTATATGTCTATAGGAACTAATCACATCTTTTGTTCTTTTCTGTGTCCCTTGCTCTTATTCATTATGGCTGCCATGATGGCCAGGGAGTTTATGCCCAGAACACAACCATATCATACTCTATACATCTTTGACGACAGTGATCCTGACAGATCTAGCAGTGCTTCAAACTTTCATTATAAATACTAATGTCAGTTCTCTTTAACACAATCTAACTGTGTCAGACAATAAGAAACATTTGACATACCTTTTGATATCTGATGGTGTTTTCTCACTGAAGTTTGGTACACCGCCTTTTGAATTGTCACTCTTGAGTGACAATAAGCTGAATACGGCTGAAGTTAATCTGTGAGACACAAAACAGAGTATGAAGAACTGCAGACAATACTGATGAGATTGAGACCCTGTTTACACTCGTGTGTTTTCATTTTCTCTTAGTTTCTGCCTTTCGTCCACACTGAGATGGTGTTTTCATCAACAATGAATCAACATTTGTAATTTACTTTAGGTAAAAATGTCTGCTAAATGCATAATGTTAAATTGTAGTAGAGTAGACGGGGCGAGACCGTGGTTCGATTACTCACCGGTGTCGAACCACCGTCTTGCCCCGTCTACTCTACTACATAAATGTCTTAAGGGAAGAAGTTTGCATAGATGCAATGAAAGGAAACAAGCATGCACAAATAAGACATGAGAAACATCCAATGACTTAACTGTGTTAGTAGAACTCTAAGGGATGGTTTCCCAGTCAGGGATTAGATTAAGACCGGACTAGGCCTCAATTAGATTAGGACAGTTAAGTCGTTTTTACAAACATGCCTTACAAAACAACATTGTGTGCATTCTGAGACAAAACAATGATACTGATGTTCTGTATTTTAAGTTCAAGCTCCTGCATCCTGTATGGCAAACCGCCCCTATACCTATGTGTGACCAACAAAAGTTTGTGTGAACCGGAAGTTATGATCGTTTTAATTTCCATATTCTGACACATTTCCAAGTGCAGTGGAATTTCAAATGAGAAATTTAGCAGCCGTGGCTTGTGTTTTTCACTACGATTTGATTGAATGTATAAAAACTGTCACTGCATTTCGAAATGGAGCAGGCAGCAGACTGACAGCTGAAGGGGAGGAGTTAACGGATGCTCCGCCCATGCTGTCTAACTGATGTCTTCTAAGCAATACAGGACTTTTCACTGAAGATTATGAGGGCACATTCATTTTAAAAAGAGAATGGCACATTTGTTAATGTGCAAACACTGCAATATTTCATGAAAAAAATAGGAATTGTAATTTTTATTTCACTGGGACTTTAAAATACCTTTCAGTAACTGATGGTGTTTTCTTACTGAAGTTTGGTCCATCATCTTTAGATTGATCACTCTTCAAAGACACACAGCTCAATCCAGATGAAGATGATCTTTCACTAACAACACACATATCAGAGAGTGAAATAATAATTTACTACAGAAAGAACCTTATACACATATGAAGAGATTGATTCTTTTGTATGATAACGAGCAAATTTGTAAGTGAAACCTGCGTAAGAATGTTTTCAAGAACACTGTAGTCAGTGACACATGGGACTTGTCTGGACTATATTAAAGGAGTCATTTCACACGGCTAAAATTAATATTATTGTTTGTTTAAGATGCAGTGCAATGTGCATACACGATTTGAGGTTAAAAATACTGTATTTTCCACAAACAGTGCATGTTTGTATCTCCTCTTTGCTCTCTGAAACGCGGAGATTTTTCACAAAGCCCAGCGCTCTGAAAAGCGAGGTGTGCTATGATTGGCCAGTAACCCAGTGCATAGTGATTGGTCGAATACTGCAAGCATGTGACGGAAATGTAGAGCTTCTTACCATATTTAGAACATCAGGTTCCAAAGCAATTGTGCTGACAGGTACGGCCACCTTACTTGCATTTGGACGGTCTCAGTCAAATCATACCATGAACTGACATAGATTTGTTGGGTTGAAGATACAAGAGGTGTTTCAGGCAGGTCTGGGCCCAGCAAGCAATTTTCGGTTTAAAAGACATCTATTAGCCGTCTAAACCCAGCCCAGACGTCTAGGCTAAAACAAGGCTGAATTTTGGCTGTCAGTGAAAATCTAAAAATAGACGATCTACATCGTGTCTACGCACAGCCTACACATATAACATGTCAAATAAAGCAAACCAAACACCTCGTCATCACAGTTGACTTTGCTTACATGATGGAATATCATACATCTCGCAAGTTATTTTGGATAAAATTACATTTAACGAGATTAAATGTTATTTTAGCTAAAAGTGGGTTACACATAGCCGGACTATATCGGGTCTATATTTAACCTAGACGTTGAAATGACGGCTATTGCTTGCTGGGGGTGAGCAATCGCTTTGATATAAAATGCATAATTTGTTCCGACACTTTAATTTTAGCAATTTTTGGTGTCTAATACATGCATGGGCAACTATTAACACACTAAAGAATTTGACTGCTTTGTTATCACTGGAGATTTTAATATTCATGTAGACAAGACGGAAAACAACACTGCAAATGAAGGCAGATTAGTTTTGTTATTGTACAGCTAGTCCATTGCACTTAGCAAACACAACAAGATGTGGAAAGCATGCTAAGCAACTAGATGAGTGGAGAGAGGCAAATACCGCATTAACACAAAAAGAATGGTTGGATGAATCAATCGATTGGAAGTCATGTTTTATCTGGACTTTCAAGACTAAATTTGGATCCCGACATTACATTATCACTACATTATCACATAACCTAATGTACTGTATAAGTTGACTGGTGTCAATTTACTGATTTTGGTTTATATGTTTAAATAAAACATTTTGGTGGGTGATTGGCATATTATAACAGATTTCAAATAAAAATCATACAATGGCTTTTGAGTGCAAACCATTTGCCTAATGCAAAGTAACCACTTGAGCACAAGTTTAAGCCCAAATTACACAAAATAACTAACTGAGTTGAAATCATTTGCTGACGCTTGGTCTCCTCAAGTTAAAAAATCCCATCTGAGCCCCTGACCTGGACCGGACCATATTCATTGCCTTGATGTACAAAAAACATTCCAACGATTAATAAAATATATATATTTATATAAACCATTTCAGTTTAGCTGCACACATGCTCAAGTTTTCAATAATTAAGCACCAACAACCACAAACATGTTCAAACTCAAATTGAAAATATAAATCCCATATGGATCTTGATTTGAGTTGCTAAAGAGATGATCAAATTATCTATTGTACATACATATCGCCGCTGTCCTTCCGAAACCTTCGATGTCCAAATTTGCTGTTTTCAGGAAATGGAATAAACACTGTACTTTTTAAATTATGAAATACTGCGTTGTCAAAGTTCACAACATATCTTAATGCAATTTATTGGTTAGATATTTACAAAATAAATGACTTTCTTGTTGTTCCAAATGACTGTAAACAGTAATGCATTACTGACTGAATCAACTCTTTTCATTACACTTAAATGTGTGTTTTACACCTAGACATTACACAAGGGAGAAAATTACATGTAGTTGAGGACACACACTGTAAAGAAAGAAGACACATCTGACGATATAAAATAATGTATAAATGATCAAATTGAAAATTGAAAAAAAAAATGTTTTAAATACACTGACATTTTTTAAATGGGTAAAGACAAATGTTGATGCTGCAGTAAGATTTATCGATTTAAGTTGAAAAGGTAATGTAACATGGGGGGGGGGTTATAATGCTCTCTGCGATGCTTTATAATAATGATGGACACTTGTCTTTTTCAGGAGATAGACTACAGATAGAGAGATGTCACCAGTATCCGTTTACATGTGTCTTTGACATTGCAAACCTGAGATTTGGGGGGGGTATGATTTCGGCAAGCCCTGCCAAAATCACACTCCCCTCTCTATAATGCTTTATAATAATGATGAACACTTGTCTTTTTCCAGAGATATATATTATAGGCATGGTCAAAACATTATCATAACATGAAGAATTTATCAGAATAAAAAAAAAAAATGAACTCAGTCCAAGGTCCCTAAAAAGCATACAAAAACAAAAAACAAAATCTGAGAACTGTACCCAATTTGAGAGATCGTTTCTCGCGGGGGAAGAGATGCCTTGATGCGGTGGTAACTGGGAGGTCCTGGGAGCCAGCAGTTGCTGCCGGGCACAGAGGAGATAATTAGAGAGATGCAAAGGCTCTGGAGTTGAAGGAAGATAAAACAAGACTAAGGCTTGGGTAAGCTGTGGCTAAGACTTTACAGTACCAAGACTCGCTAGACTGTGGCAGTCTAAGCATGCAATGGTTATAAACAGATAATTGTCTGCTTCAATTTTTACAAACTGGGCACATGTAGCTTGTCACTTTCCCCGATGTATTTGCACAGTCACAGTGATACCCCCGAGGGCACACGTCACAGCCAATCTTACACATCGAGCGCAGACACATCGAGCGGCCAGAGAAACGGAGGAGCGTCTGCTGTAAGGCGATTGTGCAAACTGCGGAGAAACCGCAGAAGTGCAGGTG
This sequence comes from Triplophysa siluroides, assembly GCA_006030095.1. NCBI lineage: Eukaryota > Metazoa > Chordata > Actinopteri > Cypriniformes > Nemacheilidae > Triplophysa > Triplophysa siluroides. The sequence continues at coordinate 139,600 of VCII01000543.1, forward strand.
TTGAACCCTCTCACCGAGAAAAGTGCGTCAGTGTGGGTGCTGCTTAGACAACGGCGATGAGATTTATATGTATTAATTTCACTGAATATCTTCATTAAATGATTTGTTACTGGAATCAAAAGCAGGATGAGGAGCTTTTGTAAGAGCATCGTTGTATTACTCTTGTGCGGTACGTGTTTTATTATTTACTTTCACTTTCACATAGAAACCGGAAGCGGTATTCTTATGCTGCCTTCACGTGCTCTTGGAAATGTGATAAACAATGTGCTTAACTTACAGGAATAACAGTGGATTTGGGGGCTGTAATTGTGCCTTTTCTATTTGGCTGACACGATCAGCAGTCTGACAGATTTCATCTCTAAATGAATGTTTGTGTTGTGCAGGTGTGTTTGGTGCTGTGACAGATGAGAAGTCAGTGTCAGTAACTGAGGGAGAGTTAGTCACTTACACACTGATGTCACTAAAGTACAGAACGATGACAAGATACGGTGGATGTTTGGAGAAGAAGGTTTTGCCACACTTATAGCTGAAATGACTGGAGGTAGGATCACATATGAAGATTTGGCTGATGGGAGATTCAGAGACAGACTGCTGATATTTGACCGTCAGACTGGAGATCTCATCATCAAAAACATTAAACACAAACACTCTGGACGATATGAAGTAGATCATGAAAGCAACACTGGAACAACATACCAGAGATTCAGAGTTACTGTCACTGGTGAGCAGAAATATTCTTGGAGTTTAAATTAAGATTGCTTTTAACATGAAATTAAACTGAAGATTCAAAGTGCTGCCAGCATATGTTATATATATATGTGTGTAACATCATTAAGAAAAGTTAACAAACCTCAGTTTTAAAAAATTCAGTGCTGTCATATTTCAAGGCAATACTGTAAGGAGTTGTGTGAGGTGTGGCACCTTTAATGTGCCTATGCTTTGTTTTCATTTGTCTGGTTATGAGCTAGAATATATACACCGCATGTATGCAGGTACGACTCTGATTATTTAACGTTTTTCTCATTCAAACATAAGTTTTAACACATTTCCCAATGATGTTTCCCAGTGCATGGAAGAATATATCCGTTTTGAGGGACACGTTTATGAGTCTTCCTGTTATTTGCAAGTACTTTTCAAGTCAAACTATCCATTCCTCAAAAAGACGTGTTACAATACCTTGAAAAATAATGATATTTAGTACCATTTTCAATACAATGGGGAAACAACAACATCGAGGCCCGCCCCTAACATTTAAATGTTTATAAATAATTACATAAAAAAAGACTAGAACTGGTAAACTTTTTTTATTAATTGTTAATTGATATTAATTTGTATTTACCAAGTGGCACCCTATCAAATCTCTCTTGAAACCAACACAGTTAATTTAACTGCAATCCACGAACTGGCCGCTAGAGGACTGGCACCATAACAGAGCAGAATCTCATTGAGCTAATGTTAAAATGAACACCTTTACAGCAGAAAAAACATGTTTACAGCCTGTTACCTCAAAGATCTTGTGAGGCGAGTGAATTGTTTTTATAACTCATACATTTAACTTGTCTTTACATCATTTTTTACATAAACTTGTCTTTACATTGTCTTCTGCATAATTAAGGGCGTGGCCATGTGAGTGACAAGTGGTTTCAGCAAAACGGCACCTCGGTTCCAACCACGTCCCGCCACTTTGCCCATCCAGGAGTTGGCACCGCTAATGCTGGGTTTACACCGAACGCGCGTAAATCTCAACATCCGCAAAGGTTGAAAATATTTGTCAGATCACTCACGTGAAATAATTAACTTTTTCCCGCCAGTAATAAAGAGCATGGGGCGCGATTGAGTTTGGGGTGAACTCGGCATTAGATGGCCACGGCTTTAGGCTTAAAAACGCTCCTACGAGTTACGTCACAGACACTACGTCCATGTTTTTTTTCAGTCTATGGTACATACAAATACGTTTAGTATTGGACTAGAGCTAAAAACAAATAGCTGTGTTTTTAAAAATGTTAATAAACACATTAACACGTTTTGCTCACCGTTCCTTAATGTTAATTATATGATGAACAGTTAACTTGGACTTTTATTGACACAGAATCATTGTTCAGAGCACAGAGCAATGTGACCTCTCCAGCTGTGATTTATTTACCATAAAACTTTAGCCTCTAGATAAATTAGCATGCGAGTTGTTTCCATATTCTTGCACACAAGTAATAAACAGCATGACATGTTCAAATTGATTTCTGCAGTAGTTTACTTGAACTGGTTGTGGTGGGAAGTGGCTTTTTTCAGCTGTGCAGCTTCTGTTTGGTCTCCATAATTATTAATATGGTACCAAAGCTCTGTAAATTATCACCTGACATTGTTTTATAAATGTAATTTGTTTGCGAATCTGTTTTTTGCAGATGCTCCAAGTGTTATTGGTGCTGCTACAGGTGAAGTGAAGTCAGTGTCAGTGTCTGAGGGAGATTCAGTGACTCTACACACTGATGTCCAAACACACAGAGATGATCTGATACTCTGGAGGTTTGGAGATGATGGTGTTCTCATAGCTAAAGAGGATAAAGAAGACAATAAGAGCGCAATATATAATGATGCTGATGGGAGATTCAGAGACAGACTGAAGATGGATGATCCGACCGGATCTCTCATCATCACAGACACCAAAACCACAGACACTGGAGTTTATAAACTAAAGATCAGCAGGAACACAGACACAAAACTGAAGACATTTATTGTGTCTGTCAGTGTCAGGCGTGAGTATCTCAGTTCTCTCTCAGTGATGATTATGAATATCAGCTGTGTGTAAGTAAATCACATCATATCATAAACATCTCCCTTCATGCAGTTTTGTAATCATTCATTCACTCATAAGTAAGCTGCGGTTTGACCCATTTTTCTGTCACTGGTAAAAAAATAATCTGTCAATGACGGATAACGCGACCCTGCTGTACTGTCTTTAGTTGTTATAGCAGAAATATTAATGTAATAATATCTAAAGTCTCTTTATTACAGAACGAGGTATATCTCCAGGGCGGTTAACAGGAATAATCTTTGTTGTCCTGCTGGCTATTGTTGTTGTTGTTGCTGTTGGTGTGTTTTCATATCGCCGCATTAATTATGAAGTACAGAAACAAAAGGGTGAGTTTAATCTTCAGCTGATACATCAATAAGAAAGTTAGATATATACACTGTAATATATCGGGTGATTCTCACGAAATCTTGGTTTCAAGATGTCAAACATGATTTTCTTATAAACACACGAATCAAAATGTTTATCAACTTTTACAGTCAGTTTATCACAATTAAATAAAAATGGTTTACAAAAAAAGGCCGCAACCAATTAAAACGTTCGATCTCATAGCATGCTTTGCTAAAAACAAGAGGCTATTTGTAAAGGCTTGGCGAAGTTATCAGATCAGATATGCAATGTTTATGTTTGCTTGTTCACAAATATCATTTTCATTCTGCGTGATTCATTCAAACTGTGTATTAAATCAGTGTTAATACTTCAGTAAAACGTAGAGTATTCTGTAGAGTCAGACCTTTTATTTGACGTATGTCATGCCCATGTTAGACATATTTGACCCCTATGAAAAAATATTAATATTCATAAACGTACATAATTTTAAAGGGGCTATGACATTGGGGTATGAGGATTTTCAGGCTAAATTAGTTATTTTCTGTACAATAAATGCAAAAATGGTGCACTTATTCAGAAACTATATATTATAAGCCTTCAATTGGTACGACAAATGATAGTTAGTTACAGAAATACATGTAAACATTAAAGAAATATCTTTGTCATGTCATTTTGGACCTGCCGTTAAACAGTGTCTACTTTAAGTTTTCTTGTTTGCAAAAACTTTGCTTTAATACATCAAATTAATTAAAATAAATAATTGGTAGATTTTAAAGGTATGGTATAATGTTAGTTGAACTTGTATCAAAACATACATTTTATTAGTTTTCCTGTGAAATTGAGTAATATTGAGTGAAGCTGTGATTTACAGTGAATTCAGATCCGCAAGAAGCTTTGTTTGTCATGACAGGAAACTGAGGAAAACCCCTAGTTCTATATTCACTGTAACCCACAGCTTCACAGGGATAATGCTTTTATAAAACTGATATACAAGGTTTCATAAAAAAAACTCTGCAAGAAAAATATGATTATATTGATCAAACTATTTTACGAGGTCATGTAGTTTATCAGAAGCAGAATGAGACACAGTTGTGCTGTAATATTGATGTAATGTGATCACAGGTGTGTGTTTCCTGAATTAATTAAGTGTCAAATATTTTAGATATCCTCTTGTTTCTCTGAAAATGTTTTATTAGATTAGATTTTAAGACTTAAGATCATTCACCTGACAACAGACACTCTTATCTAAAGTCTCTTACAGTGCATTTGTCGTGAACATTTCATCAGTTTGGTTGATTCCTCCTAAACATCTGAGATTGTTGATCATCTTCACCTGAACACTGAAGAGTTATGATGTTAATGTTTCTCTCTCTTGTGTTTGTGTGACAGTTAAAGAGATGACTGTGGCTGAGAGAGATTCTGTAACTCTAGAGCCTGATGTCACTAAACTCCAGACTGATGATGTCATCCAGTGGAGCTTTAGAGATGAAGTGATAGCCACATTCAATAAGGAAAACATGATCTCTATTGGTGATGAGAGATTCAGAGACAGACTGCAGGTGGATGATCAGACTGGTTCTCTCACCATCACAGACATCAGAACAGAAGACGCTGGACTGTATAAAGTAAAGATCAGCAGCAGCAGTGGACAGAAATCATTCCTTCAGTTCATCACCGGTGGAGGACCATCATACTATCAGTTCAATGTTATTGTCACAGGTAAGCTCAAGTCTATTAATAATATGTATACGTCTACACAAACTCTTTTTATTCAGCTCATGAAACCTAATTTACATCAGAGATATAGATAAACTTTCACACTTCAAGCAAGAAGACGACTTGAAAGGAATCAAGACAAAAGTATTTTTATTATATATAATTAAAATACAGACGTAAGTGTGCTAGCTGGGTTTTGATTCAACTGTGCGAGAGAGACGCGCATGTTCGGCTTCATTCGTCTCTGCGCAGACCGATCGGCATCTGATATCAAACTTCCGTTTTGAAAGCATACGGAGCAGTCAGTTCCCGCAGTACTTCACGTCACATGGCGAACGGTGTGCGCAGCGCAGAATTAAGTCGTTCACACACACAGTAGTTATGAAAACTCTCATCTGTCATCTACATGGCTCAAAAATCCCACCCAGCTAGGACATGTGACGTTAGTCTATAAAATCTGGAAAACATCTGCTGTCCCAGGTGAAAAAAAGTTCACTAAAAAACTGTAATTTTAAGTATACTTAGTACACTTCTATATAATGTACTAAATGTGCTCTATTTTTGCACACTAATTTTGTACTTAAAATTCTACAAAGCAGTATTTAGTAGTTGTTCAGATAAATTTAAGATCATCTTAGTGTACTCAACTGTGCTATTTTGAGACACCATCAAGTCGAACTAAAATTTACTTTTAACATACTATGTCAGCTTTCCAAAAATGTATTTAATCACAACTGAAAGTACACTTCAAACAGTTAAAAATGTGCTTATTTTTGCATATTTTCTGCTTATTAAAATCTAAAATGATGTAACATCATAATCATTTACTTGATATAACTATATAATTGGGGGCAATTATTCACGTTCCTCGCATGTTGTTATGGAAACAATAAGTCTCTTTCAGTTTAGATGTGAAAAGGAGGTTGACCTGCGGGGTTTCAGAAAAATTGAACTTTTTTCAAACCTTAAAAGACGCTCTGAGCTGCAGAAAAAGACGCTGCCGTTTAAAAAAAGCGCTCGGGACATTTTTGAAAACATGGTTTACTCCTTAGGATTAAAATATAAAACAGACGCTAGCAGCTTCAAAATAAGAAGTCAAGTCTGAACACAGCCTAAGAGCAGTTTCACAACCATTCTAAATCATCAACATCTTACACACATCTTCTAGACCTCTATATGACATCTTGCAGATGTAAATGCAGACGTCTGCCAGATGGAGTGTGTTATCAGGGATATATGATCAAAATAATCAATGTGCCGTAGCCAAATATATTTTTCAAAGTAGGAAAAAACCTGTATTAACTAACAAATGCATCTGTTATATGTTTAATAACGATTCATGTTGATCACAAAATGATGAATGTGTTCTGATGTGTGTGTTTGTCTCTTCTGTGTGCTGCTGTGACTGATACAGTGAGTAAAGTGGAAAACAGTTCTGTCACTCTAGAGACTGGTGTTACTGAACTACAGACTGATGATGTGATCCAGTGGATGTTTGGAGATGAAGAAACTCTTATAGCTCAAATCAATAAAAAGAACAAGATCACTACAGATGATGAGAGATTCAGAGACCGACTGAGGTGGTGTTTGTTTGGATCTCTCACCATCACAGATCTCAGAACTGAACACACTGGACGCTATATACAGAAGATCATCAGCCGCAGCAGAGGAACATCATACTGTCAGATTGATGTCAATGTCGAAGGTAAGAAGCTCAAATGTATGTGATGAAAAATTGCGGGGGTTTTGTATCCAGTGCTGAATAGACATTACTCGTATTCTGCTTATATTTAATATTTGTTCGATTTTCTGATTCTCTCGTGAGCTATTAAACTGTGAGACAGTAATAGAGATTTCCTCTCATGTGTGTGTCAGAAGTTTATATATATTGTATATTTATATAAGCTGTATGTTCTCCAGCACATTTGATCTGATGGATGTTCTTCTGTGTTTTTCTCTTCTATGTTCTGCTGTTATAAATGAAGATGAAATGAGAGCTGTGGAGTTGGAAGGTTGTGTTACTCTTAAGACTGGTCTTACTGAATTACAGGGTGATGATGAGATAAAGTGGACATTTGGAGACGAAGAAACTCTCATAGCGCAAATGATTGGATGGAACGAACCCTCATTATGTGACTTTAAAGATGAGAGATTCAGAGACAGACTGAAGCTGGACCCTCAGACGGGAGATCTCACCATCTCAAACGCTACAGTTGGATGCACTGGACTTTATCAAGTACAGATCCACAGCCGCAGAAGAAACATAGAATACATTGGATATAAGGTTGCAGTCTTTGGTGAGTGGATTTGTTTAAGTGATTTATATCGGCTGTGATGATGAGAGATAGTTTAACATTATTCACTGTATTTGAGGGGTATTTACAGCTTTGGGTGGAGATGAGGGAGCGGGATCAGGAATTGAACTAGGGGTCGCCGCAAGCCCATTGGCGCAATACGAAGGCCATAGTACTGCAAATTTCCAAAAATATATCTTCTCATCAGTCCCTGCTGGATTTTGCGATTGCAGAATTTGACGCATGATCAAACAAACTGCAAAATTTGCGGCAACTTGCAAAATTTAGAGGCTTTCTACGTAATTTGGCCGAAGACGTGTCACATGACGTCATCACACCACACATTCTGTCAAAAGCTGCTCTAAAGGTCAAGCAGATTCTATAGAAGGGAGATAGAAAGGTCTGTAACACATCCGTTGGCATCCATTTAAAAAAACTAGCATCTGGTCTCTTTTCCTTCATTCCGCTCAAGACATTAGCATTGGCCGTTACGTTTTTTTGGCTAAAGGTTGCAGGCTAATGTAAGTGGCTTTGAGTCAAGTCAGCAACACCGATTTGTGAGTCACGTTCTTAAACAACACACCTGGAAACAACATAAAGCCGTCTGATCTATGAAGAAAGCTGTCATGTTTATTTCAGTGTCAATGAACATTCATCACAATCAGCTAAATGCTAATTTCTTAAAAGTGTGCTAGGTTCATGGTTTAAACTCATAAACGTTATCGCAGACATTTCCACAACCATAAACGTGAAGCGGCATGAAAAGAAACGTGATTGGTTGCTTGACCTGTCAGTCAAAATGGCTGCTTGGGTGGGCCTTAAACATAAAGTGGCCAAGGTTTCAAGAGCTTGATGATGAATCTGCTTTGTGCCTTTTAATCATAGGAATGCATAAAAACATGCATAAACAGCTGGCCGTTTTAAAGAAGAACCCTATTTGCCAATTCAAGTAGTACTTTTAAACTTTTTCGGGAAGAAAACCCCACAATTTATTAATATTAACCCTAAAGTTTCCTAGTTCTCTTAAGTGAGTAATTCATATTTTCATATAAACAAAACACAATTCAGCTATCATCCGTCTGCTGTGTTTTGAGAAACGGGGGTACTTTAGGACCCAGGAAACAGCGCCATGACATCTGCGCTCATAACATAAACAAGCTGAGCTATTTCAAACTCATCATATCACATCATTTAATGAAAAACTAATAGAAATTATGAGTCTGTGTAAAGAAATTTGAAGTTAACATGTGTCAGTATATTCTCACAAACTCACAGGAGCAGATGTGAATAAATAGGCATGTTATTTATTCTCCTGACGTAAATGACCAAAACTCACGTTTCATACTGATGCTGAACAGGGTTTTTCAAGCCGTAACACTGGTACGGTTTAAGGGTAATTCAAGTTAGACCATTATACTAACCAAAGATGATCATGGTAAACTATTAAACCAGTCATCGTAACATCCCTAAACATTGATTGATGTTTTCTGTGTGTTTCAGTGTACTGTTTCAAGGGAGAATCTCTCACTCTATACACTGACAGTCAAATACAGAGATGCAGTGAGATCCTGTGGATCTATGATAAAACCCGTCTGGTCACTGGAAAGAATGAGACCAAATATACAGATGATGAGAGATTCAAAGATAGACTGAAGATGAATCCTCACACTGGAGATCTCACCATCACAGACACCAGATGGACAGACACGGGAGTTTACACATTTCAGCAGATCAACAGTGATGGAAAGATCTCATACAGAATCATTCAGATTTTTGTCAGGGGTGAGTAACTCAAGACTTCTGATATAATAATTCACTTTATCATAGGGCTGTCAAATGATTCATCTCCATTAACCGCATCCAGAATACAAGTATGTTTTTACATGATATATGTCTGTGTACCGTGCACAATAATTATATATTTGTGTATCCTGGGGTTAAATTGGGATTTGGTATGTGGGGGATTTTGGGGGGTGCGTATTTGAAGCTTGTAAATTTATTAATATACAATCTGTATAAATTAAGAGATCCCTATGCTATGAACAATAAAATGCTGATCAAACTGTAGATGCCAGCAGTTTACAAAGCTATATGAATAACACCTTTCACGTTGGCCTGTGCCCGTATGTCAATATTAAACATCTTCATTTATTAATGTCTACAGAATTGTATGTATGTATTTCCAGTACTTTTCTGTCAAAACTTCATACAACGTTCACAATGTTCACAAACAGAAAAAATCTCCCTCCGAAGGGCCCTTCATACAAAACATCTCTCCAAATAAATAGAAAATTACGTTGTTTTTATTTCTACTTTTGCCAAGTGAATTTAACAGACAATTGCATTTTTCTCTTCAGAGCTCACACATCAGCAGGTTTACTCTTCGGGGAGTATGGCATAGGGATGATCACTTCGGTTTACATTGTAATCCATTTATTTTTTACATTTTGGCATGTTTGTGTGCTGCTGCGCTTCCTTCTGTGTAATAATGAAGTGAAAGCGCGTTGTGGACCCGCCCTTAGGCACACTTTCAACTAAAGCTCTTTAAATAACAAAAATATTGTGCCGTTGACTTCAGACCAGGTTTGAGTCGGTCTATGACGAAGTCTATTTTCAGTTCCTCAGATTAGCAATGTGCCAACAATGTACCTGAAAAAAGAATGCCGATGGGAGCACAAAAGAGAGCAAATGCATTTGCTATTTAAACAACGCAGCGCCGGACAGAAAAACGAGAAGTGCGTTAGGCTGAAACTATTAAAAACTGCCCTGCGCCACCTTTCGATGGGTGCACGATAGAGCCCCTAGAGTTCCTGATGATGCGTTCTGGTTTTCTCATGGGTCGGTAAACTGAAACAATAATAGAAAGTTTCTCTAATGTTTGTCAGAAGTTTATATATATTGTAGATTTACAGATGAGTGAAATGATAAGCTGTATGTTCTCCAGCACATTTGATCTGATGGATGTTCTTCTGTGTTTCTCTCTTCTATGTGCTGCTGTTATAAAAGGGGAGAGGATAAAACAGTAGAGTTGGGAGGTTCTGTTACTCTAGAGACGGATGTTACTGAAATACACACTAAGATAGAGTGGACATTATCAAGAGAAAACCTTCCCATCGCTCAAATGACTGTAGGGTCTGAACCCTCATACAACTCAAATGATGAGAGATTCAGAGACAGACTGATGATGGACCCTCAGACTGGAGATCTCACCATCACAAACATCACAGCTGAACTCACTGAAGATTATGCAGTAAAGATCCACAGCCCCAGAGGAGAGACAGAATACAGGATATATGTTGTTGCCAGTTTGGGTGAGTGGGTTTGTTTCAGTGTTAAGGGCAGTCCACAAAAAGGTTTGTTTATGTTGATGCTTTGAAAGCGTCTATATTACTTTTCTTGATGTTAATCACGCTGTGTGTTCGATGCTACATCTGTATTTTCTTCACAAGTAGATGACTTTCGGTGGTCTCATACTGAGTTTCATAATAACGTCACCAGACACCAATGTTGTGAAGCAGTACTTTTGTGCTGGTTTAATAATGAATCTATTTCTAGTCAAACAAAGTTAGAATGAGCGATACAAACTATGATGGAGCTGACAGCACACTACATCTGGAAGACATCTGCAATACATAGTTTGCTCATCCCCACTACGTCTGGGAGACGTCTGCTGTCAGATGTCATAGAGAGATCTAAAAGACGTATGTAAGATGTGTATGATTTAGAAGGGATGTACAACAGCTCTTTATAAGATGTCTAGCAGATGTTTTTACACAGCAGATGTTCTCCAGATCTTTAGCAGATGTATTACAGACGTAGTTGTGCTATAGTAGACGGAGTTCTGGATGGAGAATGAGTCATGATTTTCTCTCAAAACATTTGCTCATTTATTCTATCGTCACTCGTGCCTGCTGTTCTTCCCTCTTTATCTTTGACAGCAGACATCTAAGTCTGCAGGATAGTTACATCTTGACTTTTACGGTAACAAGACGTTATCATTCTGGATCAAATTTTTCAGATCTATCAGTACATAGGACCAAAGAGACCTAGTTTTGGGAAGATGCTGTGCTCATGCTTAAGAGAAGAGGTTGAGCTTTTTTGTGGTTTTGATGATAGACTCTCTTTAAATTTTATTTTCTTATTAATACTATTAACAATCTATATCCTGTAAACATGTAGCTAGTATATGAGAATATCACAAACACAGAAAATATTGTTGTTACTGACAAACTGTCTCTTAAAGGATACAAATCAGAGTCATTAGATATTGATCAAAGCTGTATGTATTACTGACAGTTTATTACGACCTCGTGTCATGTTTTCTGTGTGTTTCAGTGATCGTTGACAAGGGAGAATCTGTCACTCTACACACTGACTGTGAAATACAGAGCGACAGTGAGATCAAGTGGATGTTAGATGATGTTTTCCGTCTGGTAACTGTAAAGAATAAAGAGAACTCTGAGATCAAATATTCAGATGATGAGAGATTCAGAGGAAGACTGGAGATGAACCCGGAGACTGCAGATCTCACCATCACACACATCAGACAAACAGACACGGGAGTTTATAAATTCCATCACTTTATTAGTTATGAAAACACCTCATGCAGGGCGTTCAGGATTTTGTTCAGGGGTGAGTAACTCAATACTTCTGATATAATAATTCACTTAATCTTATAACAACATGTTTTATTTTCAGATCTTCTATAGTTTATAGAGAATGATCTTGTTAAATGACTCTTAGATTTTAGTGAAAGCTGTTACACTTTATTTTGTTTTGATTTTCGTAAAGAAAAGGAATCCCAATCCTTACAGTGAACACAAACACGACATGTTTAATTCAATATAAGCTCATTTTAACACATTGTTTGTTTATTTTGATTATCAAAGATTCCCTCATATAGTTTTATATTATAAACGGATCTACATCTGACTGAAGATATGACTCTGTGGGGCAAAATCGCCAGTGTTAAGAAAGGTCAAAATTAACACTCACAGTGTATATAATACACACTCGAAAGTGAGGATTATATATACACTGTGAGAGTTCATTTGACCTTTTTAAACACTTGCGATTTTACTGTATGTGTTAACACAAACATGTGCTGTAAACACTTATTCATGTTTCATACGTGTGTGCGATTATTAACAGACGGTGGTTCTCCAAATCAGATCAAGCAATAATCATGTTATTGTGTTGGTTTGCTTTCAACGCTTCTCTTAAAAGTGACATTGACAGCTGATCTACATTAGAACTGTTTCATTTTATTTTTGTGGAAACAATATTTAATGAAGTAAATGTTTGTCGAAATAGATGCCGATGATTTAAAAGAACTGAACAAACAGAGATCAAGTAACAAATCATAATTTATATAATAAATAAATAAATATTTAAGCTCTTATAGTGAGATTCCAGCCCAGAAGTTATTTGTGAATAACGAAAACTGTCCTATAATTTTATCAGACTTGAGCTTGTGTTCAAAACTATCCTGAGCTTTTGATTCATGTTTCATTTACTTATTTAAAGGGTTATTTTTATTAAAAAGATAATGTGTAATTTAATTTGTAACATATGCTATATTTATTATAGTATTCTTTGAAATATATGTATCGGTCTGAATCTGTGTCATGTGCACACATCTTTCACATGAATGAATTTTCTTTTGTGGGGTAAAAGAACAATTATTAATAGTATGAAGAGATATAGTTTAGACTCGTGTAGAAAAGTCCCCTATTGCGTATAACACTAAATGTTATTAGGCAAATTATTGACATTTCATCTCTTTTCTGACTTATCCAACAGGAAACAAAGAAACTGAATCAACGACCGTTCTGATGCCTCTGCTGAATGAAGCAGAAGATGTTGATCGATCAGCTGATGTTCAGGATCACATCATCAACATCTACAGTAAAAAGAGTTCACTGCTGTCATGATCTGTACTCTTTGAAAGATAATCTCCATGTGTACTATTGATCTCTAGTTATAAATGTATTGATAAAAAAACTTTAAATTCACGAGTTCACCTGAGCAGATAATGAAGATAGCAGGGGAAGTAAAAGTATGCGTGTTTGGCGTGCTGTCCGGGGAGCAGGTTCCAAGCTCGCCGGTTTCATCCGATCTCGGAACACTCCCACCCCCAAGAGGGGCGAGTGCGTCGAGCTCGGAAACGGCTGAACCCAGAACTCGCCCCCCGGAGTCCTGCTATCAACAAGAGAACCAGCCGGTCTTAATGATATGCTCTTGCTTATATGCACATTTATAGAACAACTATTACCAAAAATAAATTGATGTTGATGTTCAGCTGAGATCACAAATATATGTCATTATCAATAAACGAATAAAAGTTCAATTGAAATGTGTGGTTCATTGTTTCTCCTCTCATCTGTTCTATGACTATAAAGGAATATTTCACTGTAAAATCATTATCCTTGAAGAATAATGCAATTTGAGTTATAACACCACGTATCATTTTACTTGCAAGCTGTAGAATGGGAGTGAACGGGTGTTGAGTTTTTTGAAGCTTCAAAAAGATCAGCTCTACACAGCTCCGTGGTCTTAACAAAGGTCTTCTGAAGTGAATCAATTCAATTCAATTCAAGTTTATTTATACAGCGCTTTTCACAATGTGTATTGTTCCAAAGCAGCTTTACAGGGGCAAACGGGAAAAACAGAAAAGGTAAAACACAGCACAGTGCATGGTATTTATACAACGAGTAAGATCATTCTAATAAATAATATCTAATTTCTAAATAAATAAGTAAATGCAGTCTCCCGGTGAGCAGGCCAACACTGCCCTGCTGTGGCGAGGAACCCAAACTCCCATGATTGAACCAGGCTCAGCCAGGAGGGCCAGATCCCCTCTGACGTGTCATAGCTGCACTCAAACTGCTGACATGTGATTTAAGTTTAGCATTTAATACCAAATATTGTAACTTCAGCATTAATAAGACAAATAGTCCGTCTTTGCTCTTGGTTGGGGGTGTATCGGTCTGAGCTGGGATGGTCCGATGGTCATATTTCTCTTGGCTGGTGGTGGAATTGCCTTAGATGGAGCTGGGATGGTCAGTCAGTCTGCAGCTGTAGCTGGCGTAATCTCAAATTGGGGATGGGCATCTGTCGGTCGTCTGGACATGGTGGAACTTCTTCCTACCTCGGGATGGGCATCCCGAGGCGGAGGCAGAAAGAGAATAAAGAGAATGATTAGCGTAGCTGCTGTTCATTAAATATGCATTAAGTGAAAGCTTGGCTGAAAAGATGTGTCTTTAATCTAGATTTAAATTGGGAGAGTGTGTCTGACCGTCGAATAGTATCAGGAAGGCTATTCCAGAGTTTAGGTGCTACGTATGAGAAAGCTCGACCCCCTTTGGTGGATTTAGTTATTCTCGGTGTTATCAAAAGTCCTAAGTTTTGAGATCTTTGAGAGCGAGATGGGTTTTAACGTGATAAAAGCTCGGTTAAGTATGTAGGGGCTAAACCGTTTAAGGCTTTGTAAGTAATTAAAAGAATTTTAAAATCAATACAATACTTAATGGGTAGCCAGTGAAGCGATGATAAAACTGGGGTTATGTGATCATATTTTCTTGACCTAGTAAGAACTCTGGCAGCTGCATTTTGAACTAACTGTAGTTTGTTTATCGATGATACAGGACAACCACCAAGTAGAGCATTACAATAGTCAAGTCGTGAGGTCACAAATGCATGAATAAGCTTTTCTGCGTCAGCAACACATAAAATATTTCGTAATTTGGCAACATTTCTAAGGTGGAAGAAGGCTGTTTTTGTGATATTTGAGATGTGATCTTTAAATGACAGGTTGCCGTCTAATATAACGTCTAGGTCTTTAACTGTATTTGTTGGAGTAACAGTGCAGCTTTCAATTTGCAGGTTGTAGTCGGAGATATTCTGTTTACGTGTTTTTGGTGCTATAAGTAATATTTTCTGTTTTGCTAGAGTTTAAAAGAGGAAATTACTAGTCATCCAATGTTCTATGTCTTTGATGCACTCTGCCAGTTTGGATAGCTTAAAGGAATCATCTGGTCTTGATGAGATATATAGCTGAGTATCATCTGCGTAACAGTGGAAGCTAATTCCATGTTTTCTAATAATGTTGCCAAGGGGCAGCATGTATATGGAGAAAAGCAAGGGTCCTAAAACCGATCCCTGAGGTAATCCATAATTTACTTGCGTAAGATTTGATGATTTCCCATTTAAATGGACATATTGATATCTGTCTGATAAGTAAGATCTGAACCATTTTAGTGCCTGTCCCTGAATACCGGTATAATTGTGTAAACGATCTAAAAGTATTTTATGGTCTACAGTATCGAACGCAGCACTAAGGTCAAGCAGGACTAAGAGTGAGATGTTCCCTTTATCTGATGCAATAAGAAGGTCATTTGTAATTCTAACTAGCGCAATTTCAGTGCTATGATGCGGTCTAAAGCCAGACTGAAAACTCTTCGTGCATGTCATTATTTTGTAGGAAAGAGCACAACTGAGTGGACACTACTTTTTCTAGTATTTTAGACAAGTATGGGAGATTTGAAATCGGTTTATAGCTTACAAGTTTATTGGGGTCTAAGTTTGTTTTTTTGATAAGAGGCTTAATTACAGCCAGCTTAAAGGGTCCTGGGACATGGCCTAGATTAATTGACGAGTTGATAATGTTATAAATGGGTTCAATTGCAACAGGTAGTAACTCTTTTAATAAAGTAGTCGGAATGGGGTCTAATAAGCATGTTGTCGGTTTGGATGTTGCAATAATTTTTATTAAATCTTCCTGATTTATTGGAGAAAAACACTGTAGCTTTTCTTTTTGGGTGACGGTTGGAACTAATTCTTGCGACACACTTGGAGGTTTGGTTTTAGCTATGTTGTCTCGTATTTTTTATTTATTTTCTCAGTAAAAAACTTCATGAATTCATTGCTACCAAGGTGCGGCGGAATACCCAGGTCAGGTGGAGTCTGTTTGTTTGTTAGTTTAGCAATTGTACTAAATAAAAACCTTGGATTGTTTTTGTTATTTTCTATGAGGTTACGGAAGTGCTCGGCTTTTGAGGCTTTTAGTGCCTTTCTGTAATTGCTTGCACTCTCTTTCCATGCAATTTTAAAGACCTCTAATTGGGTTTGTTTCCATTTTTTCCACGTGATCGGAAACGTCGTCGCTTTGAGGTATAACATCGATATTGGTTAGATCGGCTCCGTGAGATATACATATATGGCTCAGTAAACAATTACAAACCCGATTCCAAAAAAGTTGGGACACTGTACAAATTGTGACAAAAAAAGGAATGGAATAATTTACAAATCTCATAAACTTATATTTTATTCACAATAGAATATAGATAACATATCAAATGTTGAAAGTGAGACATTTTGAAATGTCATGCCAAATATGGGCTCATTTTGGATTTCATGAGAGCTACACATTCCAAAAAAGTTGGGACAGGTAGCAATAAGAGGCAGAAAAGTTAAATAACTTACATGACATTATATACAAATAATTCCACCAAATTGTCTGTTCGTGACATTTGAACATCGTTTCTCACCTTAGAAATGAAAGTAAGCAGCTTTTTCTCAAGAAAGCTCAGCATTCGGTAAAAAATTGCTAATAAAATATAAAAAAAATTCAGTTTTCTCTCAGGTGCCAAGCAGCCGTGTAATAAGCGGGGTAATGTACAAGCAGCCGGCTGTTAACGCCAAATATTCCCCTTCAGTGTGATACAAGACCCTCTGCTTCACGTCCTGATCACACTGTCGGGGCTTATTTCTGCCATAACAACCTGCTGACTGCACATTATCCCTTACATAATACATCCTTCACATTTTCATTGGATCAGGTTTAGGAACTTTCTTTGAGTTTGTCAAGACGCTGTATAATAATTAAACATCTGTCCCGCCTCATGTGCTCCGACCAGCTTCAGTTTGCTCCTTTGGGTTAACTGCAAGTACAAGAGAAAAACACAAAATTATCATTTATTTTAATATTCAAATACATGACCACACGTGTGTTACTATCAATGCTTCTTATTTGATAGACTGGTCCCTTTCAACACTGTATGCATCAAAATGTGTAAAGAAAAAAACATTAAACGGAAAAAAACAATACTAATAAAAGATAGTATCATTCATCAAGTTCAAATCCAGAAGCCAGATTCACAAAACATTTTTGAGAAGGAAATTCTTCTTAATGCATTTTTTTATTTACGAAAAATGGTAGTTAAGTTAATGTGGTACTGCCGGCCCAATTTATTAGCGGCCCATCGGGAATTCTCCCTGTTCTACCTGTGGTAAAAAAATGGGCAGGAGTCTATTCTTTTTCTGGAGTTCACTCTGACTTTAAAGATCAAAACATAGTGGCGGAGTGATACAAACTGTAAAACAGTTCCCATGGTAACACTGGCGAAATATCACATGGCTCTCCGTCTCTTATATGCAATCTCCAGTAAACTATACACAGTGGAACTGGAGAGCTACAAAACATTTGCTTCAAAGCACATGACCAAAACCCGTCACTGTTTTTAAAACATTGGTTTTCCTCAAACACACTACAACGCGAAAACTGTTTTTAAATGTTTTACTTTGGAGTGCATTTTCGCTGTCTCGTGAGGATGGTAAGCCAAAATGGAGAAAAAAATAAGCGCTTCGAGTCTCAAACGAAAACTGGGACTGGGGATTGGTTGTTGAAAGCGTTTGCATCTAAAATAAGTTTAAAAATACCGTTTTGAGGTAGAATGTCCACATCTTCCTTATCTGATGACTTGTCTCCCCCTTTCCATTTAGAGACCAAAGCTGCTAAAGAACTTTGATTCTTTAGACTGTGAGAGGAAACAGAATGAAAGACAACATTACAACAGAAGGACCAGATTGGTGTAAACCAATCACCAGTTGAATAATTAAGTGAAGCATTTAAACAGTAACAGTTTAACTCTGCATTTAAATAGTTTTGTGGTCAAGTCCAGATGTTATGATGAGGAAGACAGTGATGGGGTGCTGTACAGTGAGCTGAAGTATAAGATGACACTAAATATAGCAGTAATGTGAAGAAACTTTGCTTTGCGTAAGAGCTGTTTTCAATTTTAGCCAATAAATCCTGAAGTTTTAATGATATATCACATCTACTGTATTAGTCAATAGACTTGGAGGTAAATTCTATGATCGATCTTTACTCACCTCAGTGCACAGCTTGAGCTCTTTAGCACTTCACGAAGCTTCTTCAGATCCTTTATTTTATTGTGACTCAGATCAAGCTCCCTTAAGAACTCTAATGCTCGTGTCTGAGCCAAAGTTTCAGTTAAAGCAGTAACATCTGTAATTTTACACTTATTTAGACTAGAAGGAGACAAACAAACAAACAGAGAAAGAGAGATTATTTGATCTCTTTACAAGATCACAAAAGAACAGAACGATACACTTATAAACAAAATGAATAAAAATACAACAAATTCAAAGTGAATTGAGCTTTTTCTAGACCAAATCTGCTCTTGTACATCTGTTGATCATTTAAATGACAAAAAGCTTTAATGAAAAGTGTGTTTTTATTTTAATGACTCACCTCAGTTTCTCCAGTTTCCAGTTTGATTGTTCAAATAGTCGACACAAGAGCTTCACTCCGTCGTCCTTTATTTCATTTCCACTGAGGTTCAGTTCTCCCAGATGTGAGGGGTTTGAACACAGAGCTGAAATCATCTTGTCAAGCTGTGTCATTGTAATACTGCATTCAGACAGACTGAAGAGAGACAGAGTAAGAGAGAGTAAAACTGGTAACTTCTTTAACTCAACTGATGTCTCCATAATCTCCAAGAGTCTGCTAGAATCTGCTTCAGCTTTGTCACGGTTCTTTATGCTGCAAGTTTCCTTTTTTTCTAAAAAGCTATTTGTTGTTTCTAAAACTCTTTTTTAAAAGTAAACACTTTGTCCCAAGATTTGCTTGTGGCATGAAAACACTATTAATCTCAAGTCCTGCAGAGACTCAAAACACAAACTCTTCCATAATTGTCACCTAAATCTTACAAAAATCAATCAATGGAAGTCTTGCCACTCGACGGCCATGTTTGCAACTCCTCCAGGCAGCTATTTCTGTCATTAGGAAGTCCTCTTATACTTGGGGGAAGACTGATATTGGCTAGTGGGAAAACGTTCTTTTCCCCCTCATTGGAAATGTATGGCGTTAGCCAGTTTGGTCTACATAAAGCCACTTTTTCCATTCAACAGAGCAAGAACTGAGCTGTATTGGGTGGGAGATTCAACGCATTGGAATGGCCGGAGTTGGCGTTTCACAGCCTATATTTTTAACCCATGTTCTTTAAAGCTATGATATAACAGACCAGTATGTCTTAACATGTTTAATGAATACGTTTCATGAACAGCTTTGACTGTAGCATGCAACAGTTTCCCACACAGTAGTCCATTTGAAGGAAACAGCTTTACGTGGCTCAAGGCAGCGATAGACTAAGAACACAGAATTTTCTGATATTATGTTGATGTTTGATATCAGTGGAAAAGAAAAGTATTTGGTTATTTTGTTAAATGTGTTTGTAGTATCGGTATAAAGCCACGAAGCTGCTTTCTTACAATCGATGTCTATGGGGAAGACAAAAGTGTTTTAATCAAATAACAGATCAATTTTGCAATTTAGAGCCATACTAGCATTAATGTTTTACATCGGCCACTTTAAACCATTCATGATTTAGCGTTCTTATGCTTATAACTACAAAACTAACTAAGAAACGGTTTAAGAAAATATCTAGTCACACAAACTGTCCCAAACTCAGGGTACAATTTAGAAAATCTCAGAATCACTCAATGAATTTGTGATTTTCAATTTAAACGTTTTAAAAAGTCCCTGGATTGAGGTGCTTCAGGACCGGACTACGCTGGTCTGGTTCTTCCACTGTATAAAACTTCAGATCAGGTTTTGTTACATGTTAGAGATTCACCACATGGCACTCGACCCTTACCCAGGTAAAAATCTGTTGTACTCATTACAAAGAGCTCAGATCAAGAGCCTAACCATTGTTTTCCCCCAAAGCACAAACGGATATGATGCTTTTGTGGGCGTTCCCAGCCATGCCGACTAAGTCTATTTATGATCTTTGATCTTACTGACAGATGGAAAGGTATACAATAACACATATTTACTACATTACACATCAATGGTTAAAATTGAATGTAAATGTGCGGTAAATACTTAATAATTCTTGTGAACTCCACTACTAGTCACTCTTTATATTAATGCTGTAAACAATGCAGGATCTTCGTGTCACAAACAGCTAAAGAGTAAAGCTCTGTGCTCACTGTCACTTGTGTAGAGAATATATTGTGTGTCACTTACTGGAGTGTTTCCAGACTGCATTGTGAATTACTCAGAAGAGCACAGAGATGTTCAACTCCTGAGTCTCTTAGTCGATTTCCACTCAGATCCAGTGTTCTTAAGTGTGACGGGTTTGAATTCAGAGCTGAAGACAGAGCAACAAGACCTTCATCTGTGAAACCACACGCTCTTAACCTGCATTGAGACAAAGTAAGAGAGAAGAAAATACCAAAATATATAAATGACAGCGTGAGGAAGAGATTATTTCACTTTCACTAGATCACACGATTATAATGTAAAGTTAAGATTTAAGAATAATGGACACAAGTAACAAGTACGAAAGCAAATGTCTCCTATTCATAAGACAACATTTTTCACTGATGATTTCACAATGACTGATCATTCAAACACAACTCTATCATCACATCATATTCTTCTCTTCTCTGATTCTTGTATTGAGCTTGAGTGTTAAGTGTTTGCTTGAGTCATTGTCCTGAGAGAGAGATCTAGTGAGAACTAGTGCACAAACTTATGGACTGGATCTAAACTTTGTGTTGGAGCATCTACTGAATTACTTTCATGTCATTTTTTGTCGTACTGTAGGTTGACTTTTATTCTCTTTACATCATGTGCTGCCACTTGCTGGCCATATCGGTCACTGCTTGTGCAGATCTGCTGTGTGTGACTCCAGCTAAACCTTATCAGCCACAATGGTGCGTCCTCCTTTTCATCTCAGACGTCATGCCCACGGACTGTTGGCCTAAAATCTGAACTTGCTGAAGTGTTTCCTAGAAAGTGTGCCTTATCAGAGACTCTTATTAGAGAGATGGGAGGGTCTGTAATACTTCCAATGGGAGAACCCGTAACGGCTTACAAAACCCATTGACATCCATAAAAAAACTAGCATCCCGTCTCATTCCTGCATCTGCTGAAGCCAGGGCATTAGCATTAACCCAGATATTTACTTCTGCATTGGATCTATGGCATAGCCTCTACGCCATAGCCACGTGTTGGATTTCATACTTCTACGTCCTTGTCCGCGTCGACAGGCAATGAGCACTAGGCGTCTGTGTCCATGTGCGAGTCGAAGAAGAAGCCGCTTGTTTGAGTAGCATTAGCAGGGATAGCGGCAAGTAAATAGTCACTTTTGTAGTAGATTTGAGATGTTAAATACAGAATAATTTACATAAGAGTTTTTTGACCTGAGGGAAAAATATAAATAGACCAATCACAGCTTTTGCAGTCCGTGTTGAATTGACGCATTGTTAATTTTTTGGAGAGATGCTTGTCAGGCTACGGCATAGGGTACACGGCTCTGCGTAGGCTTCAGCGTAAGTCCAATGCAGAACCATAAATTGGACTTTAGCTGTTAGGCTTTTTTGCCTAATGGTTGCGGGCTTTCCTTTTAAAAGGGATTTGGCCTTATGCATCAAAGTCTTTATCTGATTGTTTGAATTCTACAGGATTTCCGGGAGACGTGCATGTCGTGTTTTTCAACAGTCCACCTGGGAAACAACACGAAGCCGTCTGATCAAGAAGTAAGCTGTTGTGTTTACATCGGTTGCAATAAGAATTCATCACAAACAACTAAACGCTAAATTCTTAAAAGTGTGCAATTTCCTCGGCATTAACCCATAATCGTTGTTGCTGTCAACTTTTGACTTGTTGGTGAATGGACACCCCTCTGTTACTGTGGGGACATTTCCACGCCTCTAAACATAAATCGACGCAAAATTGGTTGCTTTACCTGACAGTCATATGGCCTCTTCGGTGGGCCTTGACCAAAGAAAGTAGCCAAAGTTCCCACGAGACTAGGATGAATACGTAGCTGGACCAAGACAAGACCGACTGTGACGAACTTTTAACCCATTTAAACACGCAAGTCATTTAATGAATAAAAATGAAAGAAATAAAGCATTTAAAGAGAAAACATGACTTCCTGAAACTATCTTAAGACTCCATGAATCACAGGACACGCGAAAACTCTTAACGTCCGTTATCACGACTCTCTCTCTCTAAGTCTCAAGCTCTGGCCAAGTTCTCATATAGAGTGATTATTCTTCAATCTGATGGGGACTGAAGTCATGCTGGGAAAACGGATGAAAATGACACTAAATGTATAAATCGATTTTTATTGACATGCCCTGTGTTGTGCGACTGACATCATTGGCGCCCGTCTGGTAGAGAGATATACTTCCTTTTAGTATAAAACTGTTTAGTATTCCATTTTGGACGTTGCTACTCTTCTTCAATTCATACACTATGTGGTTCAGTCAATAGTGTATAGTATGTCATTTGGGACACTACTACAGTTTTCAAACAGCATACTTGTTTAATTGGATATAAATAGGAAAAGTGTTTAAATAAATGGACTTGGAATGTATCGAAATTCTACAAATTGTTCTAATATGTCACAACACTCCGGATCTGATGGGTCTTACATTTCTCCCATTGATCAAGTTGGATCCAACAACATTATGAACCAGAATCAATGACAGATATTTTTCATTCTTCATATCTGTTCATCCAAATACCAATTCCTGAGATGTTTCAATAGTACTTACTCAAGTTGATCTAGTTTGCAGTCTGAATGTTTCAGTAGATCACACAAGCTCTTAATTCCTGAGTCTCCTAGTTTGTTCTGACTGAGGTTCAGGTGTTTCAGTCGTGTTAGATTTAAACACAGAGCTGAAAGCAGCTTAACACACTGTGCCTCTGTAATACTGCATCCACACAACCTGCAGAGAGACAGAAAGAAATCAACTCTGGAGGCAAATATTGGCCATTAAAACCACATTCTGACTGAAATAGAGTTCCTAAAAGTCGCTCATCATTTGCATAAAGTTGAACAATTTTCAATTTCGTCACTTCACTGGACACGCCCACATCCGGTCACCAACGGTCATTGTCGCTCGTGTCACAGGAAGTGGCCGAGCTTCCATTGAAATGAACGAGATCGTGTTGCTCTTCCGTTGGTAATCACAGATGTTGTGAACATGTTCAAAATAAGTAAATGACGTATTGCAAAATAAATTTGAAATAGAGATGTTAGCATCAACAAAGAAACTATTTAAAATTGTACTCGGTTAATTTCTGTGACAAAACATACTGTATATATTCCGTGTCTAGGTTCAAATTTGCTACAGTATCTAGAAATTTACTATAATATATAATTAAGTATAGAACAATATTTTTAATTTAACAATATTTAATCCAGCAGTTATAAAATATTGTTACATCACATGTTTAACAATTACATTCAGTCCCGCATGATTTTCAGGCTATTACTACATACTTTGTATTTAGGTTGTTCTACATAGTGTGAAATACTAACTCCATTGTTCCTGGATTGAAAGGGCAGTTTCCCAGTAAAAAACAGAGAAAACGAACTCCAGAATCTCCTAGTTTATGTCCACTCAGTTTCAGGTGTCTCAGGCGTGAAGAGTTTGAATGCAGACCTTTATCTGTCAAACCACACTGATCCAACCTACATTGAGAAAGAAAGAGAGAAGAAAATACTGAGAACAGAGGGTTTTATTCTCTTCTTAAAGTTCAAACTAAAAGCTGCAGTTCCTATAGTATGAGAATGATTGGAAACAGTCGCTCTCGAAACGCTCTCACGTTGTTCCTGTAAATGTTAGCAATCGTCATTAATAATGACAACATTCAAATATTAAGTCAAATTAACCCTAAAATATTAGCTATGGAACAGTGCGCTGCATCAACTTCAAGGCGGGAATCACGAGATTCAAATCATCATCTTCCGTTGTATTGGTGGGACGCAAAAGTGTTGCGCTACAGGTACATTTTGATATTATTATAAATGCAAATGTTAACTTGTTTAATTGTTATATCTAGCAAAAGATTTGAAATTGGCGTGCTTGTGTTGTCTTATAAGCGCCTCTGACAGGATGAGAGAGTGACGGTGCTAAAAATAGAGAAACAGCTGGAATATTAGTTTTAAAATTTCATTGTGTTGACACCCTAGGTTCTGTTTAACATGATGTCCTAAAGAGTCGCTTCTGGACCTTGCAACACGTTATAAAAGGTCTGTTTGCCATGTTATTCAAAGTTTTGCCTCACTAACGTTAGCTAACGGTACTAGCCGCTGTAGCTAAAACACTTTTAAAAGCGCCTTGTTTCAAATGTTGTGGCTTCTCGTATCGTCTGGTTGGGCCACAGTGCCAGAAGGGAAGGATTTATAGAGCGATTTTGTAATTTTTCTTATTTAGGTACAGAGTTGTATAGGCCTGTGTTTCTGCATGCTTCTTTCATTTAATGTATGTGTTTTGTGTTCTGTCTTTCACAGAACGATATGAAACATCAGGAGGCCACGGAAGGAATTAATCCTTCCCTGAATAAGTAAAGTAAAAGCTGCATTATTATTTTTGATTATTTATTATTAATAATAATTAAATAGATGAACGTTACCTGCTGACAATGGGTTAACTTACTCAATTTATCAAGTAATACGTTGTGTAATTAATTAGGTTGACTTTACCCAATTTATTTGAGTGTGTTATAGCTCATAAATGTTTATATTCTTTACTCAGAGATATCGGGTAGAGAAAGAGAGTGGAAATTGTGGCCTCAATTTTATTGAGTGGATTCTACAGATTATTTGTGCTGGCTGCCCATACTGCAATCTTTCTTTTGACAATCCTGACAGAAATTATGTAAATAGGACTAATGCAATTGTTTTATTTAGGTTATTTTTTATTTTGTTTGATCACAAAATGAATCTTATGTTTTTTTAGGGAGCTACTGGATTTTATATTTTGTTGACGATAATATTGCATTGGGTATAAATGGGATTTAAATATATTGGTCATTAAAAGTTATTTGATATACTTAAATATGTCTTACAATATTGTCTTCTTAAATATTCTGGGCATTGAAATTTGTTGAAATTGCAAAAGTGTTATGTGAGGTTTACCATAGTCTAGATAAGCAAGCACTGAAATCCTGAGGGTTCTTTGCTGTTAAACACAATTGATTTCAATTATATTTACTCGATTTGTGTTCTGTTTGCATTTGTTGTGCCAAATGCTGTTTAATTTAAATGATCATTCATAGCTCAAATTTGATTACATTTAAACTCAAAATCCCCCCCCTGCATCAACTGATGCCGATATTTAATAAAAATACCAAATAGCAGGTGATAAGCCTTGAGGACTTTACAACTGCAGTCACACTTTTTAAAGAGCTCTGAAAAGAAACTATTAATTTCAATGCAACATGAAGTTGAAGCTTGAAGTAGAAACACTGTGTATTGAAGGCCTCACATGTGTTTGTTGAGTTTAGAGGGTTTGTCCTCCAGTAGAAAACAGATCTGTCTCAGAGTTGAGATGTTTCGACTCAGATTCACTTCTTCCTGGAGTGAAGGATTTATACCAAAATCTATGTTCAGATACTCAAAGGCTTTCAGTGCAGCATCACTTTTCAAGAACCTGCAGAAGACAAGAAAATAAAGAAATCGTTGTACAATTCAAACATCAGTGCAGTTGTCCATACGCATAATTCAGCATGTGATTTATTTTGTATTATTTCAGCAGGTCTCACCTGACAGTCTCGAGTGCATATTTAGAATTTTGTAGTAACTGATAGATGAGTTTGACTCCTGTTTCTCCAGGATCATTTCCTCTGAGATCCAGCTCTATCAGATGTGAAGGGTTTGATCTCACAGCTGAACATAAACATTTATAACCTTCTTCTCCAATACTGCACTCGGACAGACTAGAGAAGAGAAGATTGAAACAATAATCACATCTATTATCGTCAGTTTTTATTATAAAACAACACAATTCATTATTATTACTGCAGACAGAATCCAAATCTGCCGTCTTCTCTACTTTACAATAAATCCGTTGACTATACTGATTATCGTCATTTAAAACACATTTATTCAGTTGATCCAGATACCTGAGTTTGTGTAGTTTACAGTTCTTCTTCAGTCCATCAGAGAGACGCTTCACTCCTGAATCCTGTAGATCATTGTTGCTCATGTCGAGCTCTTTCACACTGATGTTTGATGATAAAACTGAAGCTAAAGCTGAACAACTTTCTTCTGTTAGACCACAATCTCTCAGTCTGAAACATTACACAAGACAAACATCATTCATCATGTGTGTATTCAGAGATGTTTGAACTGACTTTACAGACATGATTCACAACAACACAAATAAAAAAACCTCTCAGTTAAACTGCTCATCTCATGTTCTCTATTTCAACAGTGTGATAACATGATGTGTCTCTTCTTTTAAAACATTATATAAAGTGATCCATCATTACTGTGATCTTTCCTTCTCAATGAAACATGTTTTGGAGTGCAGCTATAACGTGTCAGAGGAGAACTGGCCCTCACTGCTGATTCTGCTTTATCACCATTTATACATCATTAGAGTTTGGGTTTCTTGCAACATTTTCAGTTAGTTCTGTATGCATGAATTACACTCCTGTTTTTGGAAAGACATGACGCCTGATATCCATCATAATAATTGACTAAAGGTCCTACATAAATGTATACATTCTCTCTCAATTTTGCTTTCTGTACTTCAAAACAAAACAAATTTTACCCTTACAACCCGTCTCAACCAATTCAAATGTAATATCAAATAATATACGATACTTTTAGATCAAGTCCTCACATGAGTGTGTTGATGCGACAGTGTTTGTCCTTCAGTAGATCACAGATCTGATTCACTCTTGACTCGTCTAGTTTATTACTCAGATTCACTTCTCTCTGGAGTAAAGGATTTATACCAAGACTTTCTGTCAGATACTCAAAGGCTTTCACTGCAGAAGAGCTGCTCAAGAACCTGCAGAAAACAAGAAAATAAATTCAATGCAATGTGATAAAATTGTTGTTTATTTAAAACATCAGCGCTGATTTACATTTTACTAAATAATGTAACAACAGAATCACTATAATAATGTCCATACACATAATTTTTCAGCATGTGATTTATTTTGTATTACTTCAGCACATCTCACCTGACAGTGTTGAGCTCACACTTGTGATCTTCTATTAACTGATAGATGAGTTTGACTCCTGTTTCTCCAGGATCATTTCCTCTGAGATCCAGCTCTATCAGATGTGATTCAGGGTTTGATCTCACAGCTGAACATAAACATTTATAACCTTCTTCTCCAATACTGCACTCGACACACTAGAGAACAAAATCATGATTATAAATAAAATATACATTTAATAATTCACAAATGTGTCTTTTTAAAAACACTATTTTATTTTACTGAAGTGAATGAAACAAGAACTCCAAGCAGCACCACCGGGACCGAGCCCACACTTTGCCCAGCTATCATTGTTCGTGAACATACTTGCAAATTGAAATGAAATTGAAATGTGTAAATCTCGAGGTTCGAACCATCGACCGCTTTCACCCGAGACTTGTAATTTATCAGTTGTGCCACTCAGCAGGCGATCTTGACCCAGCAGCGTTCAATGGTTATAAGCATAATATCTCATGAAAAAGTTGGCGCAGTCTTGAGACTTCCAGAGTACGTTTGGGACTATAAGTCGGTGATGCTTGTCAAATTTGGTGCCGATATATCATATGGTTCAAAAGATATCACGATAGATGAAAAATTTCAAAATGGCGGACAGACCGATCATCCAATCTTGACAGATTCAGATCTGGTATGACAAGAGGAATCCGTAGACATCGAGATTTTCGATTTTCTGACAAACATTTCAAAAGTTATTAGCAAAAATATCAATTATTCGAATCTCACTTCTGTAAGTCTTAATCCAAAGACCGTCTCAGCCGATTTTCGTGACAATCAGTCACAATTGTAGGACTAGCAGCGAAAGAACGAAATATATTGTACTTTTCGAGGTGCTACTGTATTGGGCGGAGTCTTAGTGTAACGCATAGAATGCAATGAGCGTGAGGAGTGTATTGCACATGCAGAGTGGAATTTTGTACATCAATGGATTCAAAAGTTACAGCCGTTTGAAAGTGCATTTTTGAACTGCTGGTGGCGCTATAGAGTGAGTGTAAGAGACCCCATAATTGGTCACATGACTGATGAGTACCACCTCTACGAGTGTGCAAATTATCACCATTTTTCTATGTGGTGTTTCGTAGGGCTACCATAGACTACCATAGGTTAATAATTATTATTATACTAACAGAAGCAACAGAGGCCAAAGCCCCTTCAGTGCTTGACCCCTAATGAACATGAATGTAAATACATACTCTAGTTTGTGTAGTCTGCACTGTGGATTTTTCAACAGATCACAGATCTTCATCATTCCTGAATCTTCTAGATTATTTTTGCTCAGACTGTAGAAAGAACACAAAGTTAAATTTGCATCTAAACATTTATCAAGATGAAGTCAATGTCACATCTGATGCTGTGATTCTGAAAAGGTTGAAATATAAACTCATAATAAAGATCAAGTCCTCACATGAGTGTGTTGATGTGACAGTGTTTGTCCTTCAGTAGATCACAGATCTGATTCACTCTTGACTCGTCTAGTTTATGACGACTCAGATTCACTTCTCTCTGGAGTAAAGGATTTATACCAAGAGTTTCTGTCAGATACTCAAAGGCTTTCACTGCAGAAGAGCTGCTCAAGAACCTGCAGAAAACAAGAATATAAATTCAATGCAATGTGATAAAATTGTTGTTTCATTTAAACATCAGCGCTGATGATTCTTCTTTACTAAATGATGTAACAACAGAATCACTGTAATAATGTCCATACGCTGAATTCAGCATCTGATTTATTTTGTATTATTTCAGCACATCTCACCTGACAGTGTTGAGTTTACACTTGTGATCTTGTATTAACTGATAGATGAGTTTGACTCCTGTTTCTCCAGGATCATTTCCTCTGAGATCCAGCTCTATCAGATGTGATTCAGGGTTTGATCTCACAGCTGAACATAAACAATCATAACCTTCTTCTCCAATACTGCACTCGGACACACTAGAGAACAAAACAAACACTTTTATTGGCATCTTTTTTTTAAATGATTCTTTGTTCTTCAGTTGGAAATCACTTCATGCGCTTGAAGTTAAAATTCAATTTAAATCAGCTTGACTTCATTCCTAAAGCTAACATTACTTAATATTTCACTCAATTTCAAGGTAAACAGTCTTATATGACCATTGTTGTGTAGATGATGTCATAGATGAACTCACTTGAGTATCTGGAGTTGACACTGAGGATTCTTGAGTGCGTCACAGATGTGTTTGAGTCCTGAATCCATCAGTGGACTGTTGCTCAGATTCATCTCCTTCACGAGGGTTTTACAGGAGAGAACAGCAGCTAGAGCTGAACACTGATTCTCTGTCAGCTCACAATCATTCAATCTAAACACAATAACACAACATCATCTCAATAAACATCACCTGTCTGACAGTCTGTACTGTATGAAGTTCTCCTGTATATGATACTCACATGATTTTAGTCACTTTGCTGTGAGAGTCCATCAATAGAGCCGAGAGTTTCTCTCCATCCAGATCTCCCAGTTTATTGTGACTCAGATTGAGTTCTTTCAGCAGTAATGGATTCACAACTAGAGCTTTATAGAGACGATCACAAGCTTCTTCTGCAGCACGAGTCTTCAGAAATCTACACACAAAGATCATGTGTTCATGTTCAGCACTTCACATGTGTAACTGAATGAAATCTCTTCTGTACTAACAGATTCAAGAGGTCTGTTGTGTAACACACAGTGTGAGTCTGCTGGATTGAGCTCATTCAGAATGAAGATGACTCATTTAACATCAAATCAATTGAGCCTAAAAACATGATGTTTGGCTGCTAAACTTTTCTTGTTCTACTTTCATTCACTTTCACTTGATTTAAAATGTTTGAATCAATCATTTGATCTTTGTTCTGTTGTGTGATATATCAGACTTTATATGTATATGAGATTTGAAAGCTTTTATCACCTGACAGTGTTGAGTTTACACTTGTGATCTTGTATTAACTGATAGATGAGTTTGACTCCTGTTTCTCCAGGATCATTTCCTCTGAGATCCAGCTCTATCAGATGTGATTCAGGGTTTGATCTCACAGCTGAACATAAACATTTGTAACCTTCTTCTCCAATACTGCACTCGGACAGACTGTAGAAAGAACACTATATTTGTTACACTTGATATTAGTTCTTCATTTTTTGGATCAGAAACTTTCATCAAAGTTGTCGTAAGACAAGAACAACACCCGTTATTACAACTTTTTTTATCCACTTCAAATGTTGAATACTGTACATTGCTCTACTGCCTCTTCGCATTTTGTCACTTTTTCAGGTCTTACAAAATGTATTTCTTATAGCTATATTTGTTACCACGTGCTGTGCCACGTTTAGCAGCATGCACTGTAGCTGAAATGGTTTAACTGGAGAAAATAACTCACAATTTATTGCTTTAATAAACATACCAGTTTTTCTTCTCAGATCGATAACATTAAAAAAATATTGGTATTTGGCAAAATAAAATTATGGCTCATGATTTATTTTGCATCCCCAATTGTATTTCACTGAAGTTAATGGAATAAGCATGAACGTAAACACATACTTGAGTTTCTGCAGTTTGGATTTTGCATTTCCCAACAATTCAGAGATCTTCGTCATTACTGAATCTTCAAGTTTATTTCCACTCAGATCAAGATGTTTCAGATGTGATGGTTTTGATTTGATGGCTGACATCAGATCAGCAAAACCTCCTGCTGTAATACTGCTGTTACTGAGACTGCAGAAAGAGAACACAAAGATACACCAACTTTATCCAACTAATAGTGAGCTTTGCACAATATATTGATATTATTAAAATAGCACTGATGACAAAATAACTGCAGTGTTGTATAGTAGAGTGTAATAAGATTCAAGATTTGGAAGGAAGGAGGCGGGAACCGGCAGACATTTAAAATAACGTTTTAATAAAAATAATAACAGCCGGCGGCCCCTCACGGACGACCGCCGGCGAAATAACATTAACATAAATACAAATACAAACGAAAAACATGTTCGGGCCCGGTCCGGTCGCTTGTTCCTTTTATATGCTCCCGATCTCCTACGTGATTCGAGCCCGGTGTGCGCACAGCTGGCGCTCATTCACAATTACTCACCGGACTCGAACCACGGTCTCGCCCCGCCTACTCCACTACATAGAGTTATATAGTCATTTTTACTCACTCAAGTAAATTTTACATGTATCTTTATTTTATGAGAACATTTTGACTTTGTAAGAAAAATACTACACTACATTTCAAAGCAAATCGCATATATTTTACTTCACAACATTTCATAAATATGTTTTTGTTTTTAATTTTTTACCTTTAATTCAGTAATTAAGAACATTCCACATGGAAAATTCTTCCAACATTTTTAGTAGTTTTTCATTATTTAAAGTAAAATGGTTAAAACTTTAAAAGTAAAACTAATTTGCAAAAGAAAGTACTAGATGTTAATGTACTTCAGTATTAAAAGCTAAGAAAACAACAACATTTATTTATGAAATATAAAAAGCATGATTTATGCTTTGTAATGAAGTGAAAAATTAACTAAAAACATTTTTTTTAAATAAAGATATTTAAAAATGTAATTAAAAGTAAAATACTTAAGTACTATACAAAACTGAATGACTGACGTTTAAGTCGGCATTAAAAGTATTAATTATAAAATATTTATCTGTGCACATCATTATTATTTTTTAATTCATTTGCAAATGTACATTTTAAACTTGTATTTTTTTTAATAAAACATTAATAGTCTCCGCCTATCGAAAAACCCTCTCTTTACTTAGTCACAAGAAATGGCACGAGGGCGGGGATTCAATGAATGACTGATTGCAAACTGGCCTACAAATCTGACTTCCTACTGTTGGAAACGCCCAACTTTCAACAATCCAATCAGAACTAGATGAACAAAATCAAGTCCCTCCTGAATATTTCTCTCATTGTCCAATAACGTCAATCGGTAATTCCGTTTCATGCCAACTTAAGAGGACGAGAGAGTAGCGTTCTGGTAAATGACACAGATGTGTCATAATTCTGGTGATAAACTCGCCAGCGCAAAAGAGACATCAAAACAAAACCAATGTATTTGAAACTATTTAAGACATTATCATCCACCATTATCATAAACATTGAGAATATACTGATAAACACAGTAAAAAGATGCTTGCGGTTTGGTTATTTATACTATATTAGAGCTCACGCAAATGTTTGCCACCGTCAGCTAATGACCGAGAGAAAGAGATTGAATGAAAATATTTGATGTGTATTTGCATCTTTAACCAATTACATAGAATTGTCTGTTATTATGTTCTGTTATTTTTGCTTTGTTCTTTTTTATCGCTGAATTGAGCCTTGTTAAGCTGTTTCCTTATGATGGCTATAGCTGGAGACTCAACTGGGAAACAAAAAATGTCAGGTGATGACACCTTTAGCAATTCCATTTGGTACTTTGTTTACTACAAATACTGTAGCCGTTGGTTGCAACCTCATTGTTAGTGTAATCTAAAATCTCCACATTGCCCCTTTAAATTTAATCTGTTTGAATTTTTTAATTTGTAACAAACCCCAAAATAAAAAATATATACATGCTTATAAAAACTTTCAAAGTCTAAGAGTTACTGAACTCTTAATGAACACATCACCAGAAAATAAACATCTACTTCATAATCCTCTAAATCTTCTACAGAAAACTTCATGAACAGAACCAGGTGTTGAAAATATCACATCACATGACACAATCTCAGATAAATAATGAAATATAAAAACAGTATAAAAATCCTCACATGAGTGTGTTGATGCGACAGTGTTTGTCCTTCAGTAGATCACAGATCTGATTCACTCTTGACTCGTCTAGTTTATAATAACTCAGATTCACTTCTCTCTGGAGTAAAGGATTTATACCAAGAGTTTCTGTCAGATACTCAAAGGCTTCAACTGCAGAAGAACTGCTCAAGAACCTGCAGAAAACAAGAAAATTCAAATTAACCAAGCTTGATGTAATAAAAATATAGAAGTTGTTGCTAAATTGCACTTGATTCTCTTGAAAACCATATTCTTATGTTTGTTATTGCTGTCATAGTTTCACAAGTCTTACCATAAAACACAGCTTTGGCCCTGGTGTTGAGACTTTTTTTGGACAGAGACTTGGAAGAGTTAAGAGAGATTCTAAAACAACATGTATAAAAGCCACGATGGGACTTTTGCCCTTATCCAATTTTAGCTTTGAAGTGTCTGTGCCCAATTTTTACTACTTTAAAACATACGCTTTAATGTATTCTTCTCACATTTGTAATACCTTGGTCACTTAAATAAGAATACTTTATTTTTTAATTAATTACAAAATTAATTTCATGTCTATCCTTGAATCACAACTAATCAAGGTTGATGTAGGATATAGACAAGTAAATAAATACTTTTTGGAGAGAGTACTTTTTACAGTAATCTAATAACACTGTTGAATATGTAATTAGTAACTAGTAATTCATTACTTTTCAGGATAACTTACCCAACACACAATTTATTAAAAGAAAGCATCGAGAATAAAGGGCAGAACACAACAGTCCAGGACATCAGGAGAACTGACCCTCCAGGCTGAGACTAGTTCCTCCCAAGATTGTTTTCTCAATTTATTCAACATTGAAGTTTTGGTTCCTCGCTCACCAGGAGACTGCTTTCTTAGAATATCTTATGTTTTGGTGAAATCTATTAACATTGCTTCATTACAACATTGCTTTATTTATGGCACTGCACTGTTTTCTGCCTCTTTTCTGTGTTTTTCATTTATTTTTCTCCTGTGAAGCAGCTTTGAAACAGGACACATTGTAAAAAGCGCAATATGATAAAAAATGAATTTAACTGAATGATGCAACCATGAAACAAGCTCATGGTCTAAAGTGCACAGTGCAAGTGCGCTTATGTCGTGTCCGAATCAGCTTTATTTAGTTTACTGATGCAAAAAAATGGTCTAAAAATGTTTTTCCTATTTTCTTAATGAGTATTGGGTGTGTTTGGGGAAAACGTCTAGTAAACCAATCAGAGTCTCATTCCCTTTAAGAGACCGCTGCGCTCGCCCCATGACTGATTCACTATTTACATGACGGAATTTGCAAGAGCACAGACTGGACGCTTCTCTAGTGAGGAAACGGCAGACATTATTAAAGTGTACATGAAGATCAAACTCCGACTTGTCCTGTAGATGTTCTTCTCATGCGTGAGGTTAAGCATTAACCCCGCGCCATCTATAAACACACCTTGTTTTCAAACCAGAACACACTGATGCCACAATGCGCCGGATGTATGATAGAGCACATTGTGTAAATCGATCACCAATATAATGTCCATAAATAATTATTCAGCATCTGGTTTTTTTGTAGTATTTAAGCACATCTCACCTGACAATCTTAAGCTCACACTCTTGATCTTGTATTAGCTCATAGATGAGTTTGACTCCTGTTTCTCCAGGATCATTTCCTCTGAGATCCAGCTCTATCAGATGTGATTCAGGGTTTGATCTCACAGCTGAACATAAACATTTATAACCTTCTTCTCCAATACTGCACTCAGACACACTAGAGAACAAAACACTTTATATTAGTTCCTAATTTATCTTTCCAAACTTCTGATTATAAATAAATATTAAATCTGATTTAATATTAAATCTGAACCTCATGTATGAATGATTTAAACATTAATTCATTTCCCTAAAGTGATAAAATGAACATGAATGTAAATACATACTCTAGTTTGTCTAGTTTACACTGTGGATTTTTCAACAGATCAGAGATCTTCATCATTCCTGAATCTTCTAGTTCATTGAGACTCAGATCCAGATGTGTCAGATGTGAAGGGTTTGAAGTGAAAGCTGACATCAGATCAGCACATCCTCCTGCTGTAATACTGCTGTTACTGAGACTGAAGAAAGAACACAAAGAATCGTTCTTTAGTTTGTATCAGACACAACACACATCTACATCACAGTCCTGTTAACCAGATGTTCCAAGTCCTCACATGAGTGTGTTGATGTGACAGTGTTTGTCCTTCAGTAGATCACAGATCTGATTCACTCTTGACTCGTCTAGTTTATAATAACTCAGATTCACTTCTCTCTGGAGTAAAGGATTTATACCAAGAGTTTCTGTCAGATACTCAAAGGCTTTCACTGCAGAAGAGCTGCTCAAGAACCTGCAGAAAACAAGAATTATATAATATACCAGTTTACTGTCACAACATTATATTACAGTAATGAAGATTAAAGCCTTAAAATCATTCTTGGTTGTTAAAACTCACCTGACAGTGTTGAGCTCACACTTGTGATCTTGTATTAACTGATAGATGAGTTCGACTCCTGTTTCTCCAGGATCATTTCCTCTGAGATCCAGCTCTATCAGATGTGATTCAGGGTTTGATCTCACAGCTGAACATAAACATTTATAACCTTCTTCTCCAATACTGCACTCGGACAGACTAGAGAACAAAACAGAATCATTTAAAAAAAAGCCAATAAAAAGTGTCTTTGTTCTTCAGATGGAAATCACTTCATGTGCTTGGAGTTAAAATTCAATTTAAAACAGCTTGACTTCATTTCTAAAGCTAACATTTTCTTAATAATTCACTCAATTTCAAAATTAACGGTCTTATATGACCATTGTTGTGTAGATGATGTCATAGATGAACTCACTTGAGTATCTGGAGTTGACACTGAGGATTCTCGAGTGCGTCACAGATGTGTTTGAGTCCTGAATCCATCAGTGGACTGTTGCTCAGATTCATCTCCTTCACGAGGGTTTTACAGGAGAGAACAGCAGCTAGAGCTGAACACTGATTCTCTGTCAGCTCACAATCTTTCAATCTAAACACAATAACACAACATCATCTCAATAAACATCACCTGTCTGACAGTCTGTACTGTATGAAGTTCTCCTGTATATGATACTCACATGATTTTAGTCACTTTGCTGTGAGAGTCCATCAATAGAGCCGAGAGTTTCTCTCCATCCAGATCTCCCAGTTTATTGTGACTCAGATTGAGTTCTTTCAGCAGTAATGGATTCACATCTAGAGCTTTACAGAGATGATCACAAGCTTCTTCTGCAGCACAACTCTTCAGAAGTCTACACACAAAGATCATGTGTTCATGTTCAGCACTTCACATGTGTAACTGAATGAAATGTCTTCTGTATGAACAGATTCAAGAGGTCTGTTGTGTAACACACAGTGTGAGTCTGCTGGATTAAGCTCATTCAGAATGAAGATGACTCATTTAACATCAAATCAACTGAGCCTAAAAACATGATGTTTGGCTGCTAAACTTTTCTTGTTCTACTTTCATTCACTTTATTTAGCATTTTTGAATCAATCATTTGATCTTTGTTCTGTTGTGTGATATATCAGACTTTATATGTATATAAGATTTGAAAGCTTTTATCACCTGACAGTGTTGAGTTTACACTTGTGATCTTGTATTAACTGATAGATGAGTTCGACTCCTGTTTCTCCAGGATCATTTCCTCTGAGATCCAGCTCTATCAGATGTGATTCAGGGTTTGATCTCACAGCTGAACATAAACATTTATAACCTTCTTCTCCAATACTGCACTCGGACAGACTGTAGAAAGAACACTATATTTGTTACACTTGATATTAGTTCTTCATTTTTTGGATCAGAAAGTTTCATCAAAGTTGTCAAAAGACAAGAACAACACCTGTTATTACAACTTATTTGATCCACTTCAAATGTTGAATACTGTACATTGCTCTACTGCCTCTTCGCATTTTGTCACTTTTTCAGGTCTTACAAAATGTATTTCTTACAGCTATATTTGTTACCACGTGCTGTGCCACGTTTAGCAGCATGCACTGTAGCTGAAATGGTTTAACTGGAGAAAATAACTCACAATTTATTGCTTTAATAAACATACCAGTTTTTCTTCTCAGATCGATAACATTAAAAAAATATTGGTATTTGGCAAAATAAAATTATGGCTCATGATTTATTTTGCATCCCCAATTGTATTTCACTGAAGTTAATGGAATAAGCATGAACGTAAACACATACTTGAGTTTCTGCAGTTTGCATTTTGCATTTCCCAACAATTCAGAGATCTTCGTCATTACTGAATCTTCAAGTTTATTTCCACTCAGATCAAGATGTTTCAGATGTGATGGTTTTGAATTGAAAGCTGACATCAGATCAGCAAAACCTCCTGCTGTAATACTGCTGTTACTGAGACTGCAGAAAGAGAACACAAAGATACACCAACTTTATCCAACTAATAGTGAGCTTTGCACAATATATTGACATTTTCAAAATAGCACTGATGCATGATGCAAAATGACTGCAGTGTTGTATAGTAGAGTTATATAGTCATTTTTACTTTTACTCAAGTAAATTTTACAAGTATCTTTACTTTATGAGAACATTTTGACTTTGTAAGAAAAATACTACACTACATTTTAAAGCATATAGCATATATTTTACTCCACAAAAAAAACAAAAACATGTTTATGAAATGTTGTGAAGCGGCTGGTATGAGAATCAGCACCTCCAAATCTGAGGCCATGGTTCTCAGTCGGAAAAGGGTGGCTTCCCCACTTCAAGTGGGTGGAGAGTTCCTGCCTCAAGTGGAGGAGTTCAAGTATCTGGGGGTCTTGTTCACGAGTGAGGGAAGGATGGAACGGGAGATTGACAGACGGATCGGTGCAGCTTCTGCAGTAATGCAGTCGCTGTACCAGTCTGTCGTGGTGAAGAAGGAGCTGAGCCGCAAGGCAAAGCTCTCGATTTACCGGTCAATCTACGTTCCTACTCTCACCTATGGTCATGAGCTGTGGGTCATGACCGAAAGGACAAGATCCCGAATACTGGTGGCCGAAATGAGCTTTCTCCGCAGGGTGGCTGGGCGATCCCTTAGAGATAGGGTGAGAAGCTCGGTCACTCGGGAGGAGCTCAGAGTAGATCCGCTGCTCCTCCACATCGAGAGGGGCCAGCTGAGGTGGCTCGGGCATCTTTTCCGGATGCCCCCTGGACGCCTTCCCGGGAAGGTGTTCCGGGCATGTCCCACCGGGAGGAGACCCCGGGGAAGACCTAGGACACGCTGGAGGGACTATGTCTCCCGGCTGGCCTGGGAACGCCTCGGTGTCCCCCCGGAAGAGCTGGAGGAAGTGTCTAGGGAGAGGGAAGTCTGGGCATCCCTGCTTAGACTGCTGCCCCCGGGACCCGGCCCAGGATAAGCGGAAGAAGATGGATGGATGGATGGTTTTTGTTTTCCATTTTTTACCTTTAATACAGTAATTAAGAACATTCCAGATGGAACGTCTCGGGTTACTTGGCTGTAACCCTGTTCCCTGAAAAAGCGGGAAACGAGATGCTGCATTTCAAACGCTATGGGAGAACAGTCTTTGTTCAACCGGTTGTGAAGCACGTGTGTCAAACACGCCGAAAATTATTTTGGCTTTAAATAACCTCGGCAGGTGACGTGGCTAATTACACCCGCACCTGGCGGTTATAATTACGCGTGAATGTGGACGCGTCATCAGGTTCCAACTCTGTCTGAAAGGACGTCCGGGCATGCCTACAGTGCGGCATTGAGGCGCAGCATCTCGTTCCCGCTTTTTCAGGGAACAGGGTTACAGCCATGTAACCCGAGACGTTCCCTATCAAAAGCTACACTCGATGCTGCGTTTCAAACGCTATGGGAACGAGAATACCAACGCCGCCGTACTGGAAGTGTCTGGACCCCCCAAGGTTGTGTGACGTGTGTGCACAATCCGAGAGGAGGACTCAGGCACGACTCTGGGATGTAGACTCCAGGACACGTGAGCCGGGAGTGGCATGGACATCCAGACTATAAAATCTAACAAATGTGTGTGGAGAGGACCAGCCCGCCGCATCACACACTTGCTGCAAGGGGATACCTCTTGCTAAGGCCATAGAAGATGAAACCCCCCTTTTGGAATGAGCTCTGACTCTTAGAGGTGAAGCTTGACCGCGCGCCTCATAGGCCAGAGCAATAGCATCCCTCAACCAATGTGATATTGTTTGCTTGGTGGCAGTCGCCCCTTTGTTTCGACTCCCATAGCAGATAAAAAGATGCTCTGATTTACGCCACTGGCTAGTGCGGTGAAAGTTAGTCTGAAGAGCACTTACTGGACACAATAGGTGTAATCGTTCCTGTTCCGACGTCGCGAACGGCAGAGGGCAGAAGGCCTCAAGAACAACCGAATGCATGGTGGAGAACGGAACCTTAGGCAGATACCTCTGGTGAGGATGAAGAATAGCTTTGACCATCCCAGGGGCAAAATTTAAACAGAACGACGAGGTCGAGAGCGCCTGCATATATCCAAATCTCTTAAGAGAGGTGATTGCCATTAAAAAAATAATTTAAAGGTCAGAAGCCTGACAGGTGCTGACTCTATAGGTTCGAAGGGGGCGCTAACTAGCCACGTCTCATGTGTTTAGAAGGAGCATCAGACGCCTCGTTCCACAAATAAAACGGGCGACTAAAGGGTGTTTCCCACAGAAACCCCCTCAATCAGGGCGTGGCAGGCTGAGATGGCGGCCACATAAAACATGAGTACCGGGGCTTGTCCCTGTGGACAGTTTATCTTGCAGAAACTCCAAAACTGAAACGATCTGGCGGTAATTGGGTCTGCATGGTGTGCCATGCACCATCTGTCAACATTGCTCCATGTTAGTGCGTAACTCCTTCTTGTGGAGGGAGGCCTAGCACTTAGAATAGTCTCTACTACGTCAGGCGGAAGCTCGACATCTCTCAGCTGGTGCCCTTCAGGGGCCAGGCATGGAGGTTCCAGAGCTCAGGATGGGGAAGAAACACTCTCATTGTCTAAAAACGATAATCGCTACTTCCGTTTCATGCCGAACAAAACCTATGTATTTAAAACTATTTAAGACATTATCATCCACCATTACCATAAACATTGAGAATATACTGATATAACAGAGTAAAAAGATGCTTGCAGTTTGGTTATTTATGCTATATTAGAGCAAAAGTTTGCCACCTTCAGCTAATGACCTAGAGAAAGAGACAACCGCATTGAAACCTCATTGTTAGTGTAATCTAAAATCTCCACATTGCCCCTTTAAATTTAATCTGTATGAATTTTGAAATTTGTAACAAACCCCAAAAAAAAAACATATATACATGCTTATAAAAACTTAAGA
>VCII01000544.1:0-125621 GCA_006030095.1 Triplophysa siluroides
CTTATTTAAACCCCATCATTTCATTCACTCATTGCGAAGTCTTGTTTTTGTTACACTGCATTTCTGAGCATTCTTTGCTAGTCGATTGTTTTATTGTGTTTTGACCTTGGACTGTATATCTCGTTTTGGAACCTCTGCCGCCTGCGATCGACCACTGCCTGTTATATCGTTCTTGCCTGTTTTCTGCCTGCCCTGACCATTGCCTGTTTTGCTGATTTGTTTAAAGCTGCATTTTGATCCGAACCTGTCAAGTCTCGGAGCAGTACGTGACAGTTACATTGGCTCCCTATAGTGGCTCGCATCAAATTCAAGACTCTGCTCCTGCCCTACAAGACCAATGCTGGTTCGGCACCCCCTTATTCGCTAATGCAGAAGTATTTACCCACCAGATAGTGTTGTTGAGACGAACAAAGGATCATTAACAATAGGCAGGTGTGGGTAATGAAACACGGGGTAGGAAACGAGAGGGGCGGGGCTACACGGAAGACACGCGCCGAATGGGAAAACATATCACACGTGTCTCCAAACAAGACATAAGACAAACACAAGACATGGTACTGTCACGTCCTGTCCACAAGGCACGAAAAACCAGAACAGGAAGGCCAGGACCATGACAGTACCCCCGCTCCAAGGGCCGAACTCCGACCGGCCCAAGGGGAAAAAAAATCAGCGGGACAAGACAGACTGGGACCACGCCAAGAAACAACAGAACATTGTGACAATTAATAGGGGCAAACATGCAAGTCCCAGTCCCAGTCTGGGGTGGCGCTCGGGAGCACGGAGTCCCGGGGGGCTTGACGGAGGAAGTCCGGGGGGGAACAGGGGCAAGTGTGGCTTCCGGCTGGAAGGCCGGCTGGGCGGGGCTTGACGCCGGCTGGAAGGCCGGCTGGCACACGGACTGGATTGCCGGCTGGCACAGGGACTGGGTTGCCGGCTGTAGCACCGGCTGGAAGGCCGACTGGCACACCAGACAGGACCCCGACCTGGATACCGGATGCTGGACTGGATACCGGCTGCACCGGACTGGATACTGGACTGGATACCGGCTGCACTGGACTGGATACTGGACTGGATACCGGCTGCACCGGACTGGACCCCGGCCTGGAAACTGGACTGGACACCGGCTGCACCGGACTGGATACTAGCCCCCTCCTCGGCTTCCTCTTCTTCGACCGGCCCGCGGTAGGTGTGGCCGGTTGCGGAGAAGCGGTGGGGAGCAAGACCAGCTCCGTGATGGAGGAGTCGGACGGGGACCCCCAGGATTCCCGTCTCTCCCGCTTACCAGTGAGACCGGGTGGTTGTGGAGAGGCTGCAGAGGTTGGGGCGGGGGGTTGTGGCGATGCCAACAACCTCGATCTGCAGAGGACCACCCTCGGGTATCGTGACCAGCGGAGATGAGTAGCTGGTGATCGATGAGGTCGCGGACTCCGGACGCTGCGCGGTTAGCCACACAGCGTCAAAGTCCAACGGCCTCATCGCTCTCATCTCCGATCAGGAGAGTGGGTATCTGAGACCGGTGTTGAATAGCACCACCAGCTCCTCCTCCCCGAAGACGCCTTGTCCAGCGAGGTCAAGGAACCTCTCCACATACTCATCCACAGTCTCACTCCCCTGGCGAAGACTGCAGAGACGACGGGCAATGCAGGAGCGGCCAGTGTCCATGGCTGCTTGCTGGGTTCTGTATTGGTTCGTTTGTTCTGTCACAAAACACAGGGAAGAACCCAAGCGCAGGCAGCAGTGCAGACGGGAATAACAAAACTTAAACACAAAACAAAGACCCACGAGGGGGTAAGACAATATACAAGAACAGGAACTAAGACTACTTAACTTAACTCACTGACTTGGGGAGAACATCACAGGCAATAACAGAACACAAAATGCTATACAAGGTACAAGAGCTACAATGAACACATGAACCAGAAACCTCAGTAGTCACAAACCACAAGCAACGAACGAGCACAGGATAGAGAATACAAGGGCATTAAATAGGGAGATGAACCAATGATCATTAACAATAGGCAGGTGTGGGTAATGAAACACTGAAGGGAAGCTAACGAGGAAACGAGAGGGGCGGGGCTACACGGAAGACACGCGCCTAATGGGAAAACATACGACATCTGTCTCCAAACAAGACATGGTACTGTCACGTCCTGTCCACAAGGCACGAAAAACCAGAACAGGAAGGCCAGGACCATGACACATGCTTATTAGACCCCATTCCAACTAAATCTTTAAAAGACTTACTACCCGTTGCAATGAGCCCATTTCTGATTCTATCAACTTGTCAATTAATCTAGGCCATGTCCCAGGACCCTTTAAACTGGCTGTCATTAAGGCTCTTATCAAAACAACAAACTTAGATCCCAATAAACTTGGAAGCTATAGACCGATTTTAAATCTCCCTTACTAGTCTAAAATGCTAGAAAAAGTAGTCTCCACTCAGTTGTGGTCTTTCCTACAAAATAATGACATACACAAATAATTTCAGTCTGGCTTTAGACCATTTAAAAACCACATCTCAAATATCACAAAAACAGCATTCGTCCTCCTCAGAAATGTTGCCAAATCACTAAGTATTTTATGTGTTTCAGACGCAGAAAAGCTTATTCATGCATTTGTGACCTCAAGACTTGACTACTGAAATGCTCTACTCAAGGGTTGTCCTGTATCATCAATAAACAAACTACAGCTAGTTCAGAATGCAGCTGCTAGAGTTCTAACCAGTTCCAGAAAATATGATCACATAACCCCAATTTTATCATTATTTCACTGGCTACCCATTAAGACTTGCATTTATTTTAAAGTTATTTTAATTACTTATAAAGCCTTAAACAGTTTAGCACCTACCTACTTAACAGCGCTTCTATCACAATTCAACCCATCACACTCTCTAAGATATATATGCCATGCCTGCCCAGGTAGCCAAAACAGTTTGGCCCAAAAGTGGCCCAAATCCGGCAGGCCAGAAAGAAAAATAACTCTGCCCAGTTGCGGTTGCCAGACTCATGACAAATTGAAAGTTATGTGGCTTTAGACATAGGCTATATGAACTCAATGCAGCCAGAACGAGTTTCAATCGCAAATAGACAAAACTAGGTGAGTGCGGTGTGCCTTCAATTGGCATCAAACACAAACAAGCAAAAGGACAAGCACACTTCTCACAAAAAAGAAATGTCCGGAATCTGTACTGATATTGCTTACTCATCATCGCCTGTTCAAATAAAGTCTGCATGGTCTCATATTGTTTAATTCCAACGATTTTCATGGCTTATTCGTGGACAAGATTCAATCGTCTTTCGTTATACAGAAAATGTCCCATTTTTTTATTTTCCTTAACGGCGCACCTGCCACTAAAGCTTGATTCAGAACATGCGATCTATCACCCCTCCTATACCGGACAATATTTTGGGATCGGTGCAGCTATAACAGCTGCTGAGTGAGGATTTCAATAAAGCTGGTGAGCAGATGGTTGTCGTCTCCATTCGAGCCCTACATAAGACCTGACTCCAAAACCATCATGGAAGCTCAACAGGCTCTCTCAAGTC
The DNA here is from genome assembly GCA_006030095.1 of Triplophysa siluroides. Lineage (NCBI taxonomy): Eukaryota > Metazoa > Chordata > Actinopteri > Cypriniformes > Nemacheilidae > Triplophysa > Triplophysa siluroides. Next base: position 3,546 of record VCII01000544.1, read on the forward strand.
AAGATCAAGGTATTTCATGCATTTACAGGTGGTGGTGTCTTCCTTCTGTATACCGGACACTCCTTCAGGATCGAAGCACCCACTACCGCTGCTGAAAGCTGTATTCCAACAGAAACTATTAAACGCATAGGAAGATGGTCATCGTCTGCTTATGAGTCTTAATAAGACTGGACTCCTCTACCATCATGGCAGCTCAACGAGCCCTATCCGGCCAAGATCCAGGTAATTCATCCATTTACTGGTGGTGGTGTTTGTTTTCCTCAGTCACCGGGCCTATCAAGGCCTTATCAGTGGTGTGGGCTATCGGGGCCTTGTCTCAGAGTTGTGGCCTATCGGGGCCTTGTCAGTGTTGTGGCCTATCGGGGCCTTGTCTCTATGTTGTAGCCTATTTTTGGATTAGATTCAACTTTATTGTCATTACACATATACAAGTACAGTGTAACGAAATGTAGTTTAGGTCTAACCAGAAGTGCAATTAGCAAGTGCAGGATATACAGTGTGAATAAATACAGAATACAATATTAGGAAAATACTATACAATGGGCATAAAAAAACTATTATGAAACTATTATGAAAATACTTTACAGAAGGAATGTTCTATGACAATATGACAGTCGGTATGTACTATGGACAATATATACAGAAGGCTATATACTGTGAACATTAGTGTACAGGTTGTTATGAACAGATAACAATTTAGACTATACAGTAGTGCAAGTGACTTAAGTGTGCATTAATTATAGACATTAGCTATTAAAGTTGCAGTGCAATAGAAAGTTAATGTGGTTATTAAAGGTACGGTGCAGTATATGAGTTAATGCAGTTATTGAAGTTATAGTGCAATAGATGAGTTAATGCAGTTATTGAAGTTACAGTGCAGTAGATGCAGTTAATAGAGTTACAGTGCAGTAGATGAGTTAATGCAGTTATTGAAGTTACAGTGCAGTAGATGAGTAGATGCAGTTAATAGAGTCACAGTGCAGTAGATGAGTTAATGCAGTTATTGAAGTTACAGTGCAGTAGATGAGTTAATGCTGTTATTGAAGTTACAGTGCAATAGATGAGTAGATGCAGTTAATAGAGTTACAGTGCAGTAGATGAGGTAATGCAGTTATGAAAGTTACAGTGCAGTAGATAAGTTTATGCAGTTATTGAAGTTATAGTTCAGTAGATGAGTTAATGCAGTTATTGAAGTTACAGTGCAGTGGATAAGTTAGTGCAGTTATTGAAGTTACAGTGCAGTAGATGAGGTAATGCAGTGATGAAAGTTACAGTGCAGTAGATGAGGTAATGCAGTTATGAGAGTAGTCCATTAGTGCAAATGAGCATTCAGTATAATATTCCTGATGTGCAAGTGAGCAGTATAGAGTGCAAATGATGCTATGTGTGTGTAAACAGTCCGGTAGAGCAGATACATGAAGTACTGGTGTGTACAGTTCAGTCATGCATGGCAGCCCTGTAGTGCAATGTAAGCAATGTAATAGCAGCGTTAAAGTTATGAGGGGTAGTGGAATCAGTGGGGGGCAGAGTTCAACAATAAAACAGCTCTGGGAAAAAAGCTGTTTCCTAGTCTGCTGGTTCTTGTCCGGAGGCACCTGAAGCGTCTACCGGAAGGCAGGAGAGTAAACAGTCTATGAGCGGGGTGAGAGGAGTCCTTGAGAATGCTGCGAGCTCGACGCAGACAGCGTTTCTTCTGGATGTCCTCAATGGAAGAGAGTGTAGTCCCTGTGATGCGCTGGGCTGTTTTCACCACCCGCTGCAGTGCCTTGCGCTCAGCAACAGAACAGTTCCCATACCAGACTGTGACACAGTTGGTCAGTATGCTCTCTATCGTGCAGCGATAGAAGTTCACCAGGATAGTTGAAGACAGTTGGTTCTTCTTCAGTGTCCTCATTAAGAAGAGACGCTGGTGAGCCTTCTTGACCAGGCATGAGGTGTTGGTGGTCCAGGACAGGTCCTCCGAAATATGGGTCCCTAGGAACTTAAAACTGGAAACACGTTCAACAGCCATCCCATTAATGTGGATGGGGTCGTGTGTGCCTCCTTTCGCCTTCCTAAAGTCCACGATGATCTCCTTTGTCTTGGAGGTATTAAGGAGCAGGTTGTTGCTTGAGCATCATGTGGCCAGGTGACGTACCACCCTCCCTGTAAGCAGTCTCATCGTTGTTGCTGATGAGACCAATCACTGTTGTATCGTCTGCAAACTTGATGAAAGAGTTAGTTCCATTCACAGGCCTGCAGTCGAGTGTGAAAAGGGAGTAGAGAAAGGGGCTCAGTACGCAGCCCTGTGGTACACCAGTGTTGAGGGTGATGGTGGTGGAGCAGATGTTGCCTGACCTGACAAGCTGAGGCCTGTTCGTCAAGAAATCCATAATCCAGTTGCAGGTTGAGTTGTTAATGCCTAGGTTTCCAAGTTTGATGATTAGCTTGGAAAGGATGACGGTATTGAATGCAGAGCTGAAGTCTACATACAGCATGCGTGCATAAGTGTCCTTATTGTCCAGATGTGTGATCACGGAGTGCAGCGCCATGGACACCGCATCATCTGTTATATCTCCTATTGCTACGGTAGGCAACTTGGTATGGGTCCAGTGTGGATGGTAGAGAGTCTTTTAGGTGACAGGACCAGCCGATGTCGGGCTGGAATTTTTCGGAATGGGCACAATAGAGGTGGACTTGAAACATGCTGGAACCACTGCTTGGGCGAGGGACAGGTTGAAGATATCCGTGAAGACCCCAGCGAGCTGCTCCGCACATGCCCTGAGTACGCGACCAGGGATGCCATCTGGGCCAGCAGCCTTTCGCGCGTTTATCAAGGCCTCGTCTCAGTGTTGTGGCCTATTTATATATCAGATATTATTTATTAGAATGATCTTGCTTATTCTATAAACACCATGCATTGTGCTGTGTTTTGCCTTTCTGTGTTTTTCAGTTTTTCTTATTTGCTCCTGTAAAGCTGCTTTGGAACAATGCACATTGTTAAAAGCGCCATTTAATTAAATATTATTGAATTGAAGTAATACATCACAGTACCATCTTAGATGCAGGCTTTTGAACTGAGCAGTGATGAAAGGCTGAATGGTCCATCATCTCTTTAGTCCTGAGGATGCAAAGTCCAGCTCCCAAAAGTAATTTCACATTTTTATTTATCTGACCACAATGTGTTTTCTACGTTGCCTCTGTCCATTTCAAATGACCTTCAAACTAAGAAAAGATAATGATTATTATAAATCCCCCATATAAGGACCATATATATTATTATATATTTCTTTTATTTTTACCTTATGAACAAAAAAACATATATGAACTATTGACCGTTCAAAGCCTTAAATGATGGCAGGAGAATTTTAAACTAAATGCGTGAGGAAACAGGTAGCCAGTGAAGACAGTGTAGAAGTGGAGTAATGTGAGCACTGCACCTGGTCGAGGTAGGTACCCTAGCAGCAGAGTTAGTGGAGAAGTGGAGTAATGTGAGCACTGCACCTGGTCGAGTGATGATTTGAACCTAGAAAGAACATTGGCCTTGATGCCAAGTTCTGACAGACGAGAAATGAGAATGTGATGACAGACTTAAGTCTTACGAACTTAAGTCTAGCAAAATTAAGATGGTAGTACCCCCAGAATCCATCAATAGTAGAATATCATTAATGACATGAACAAATGCTGTTTCTGTGCAGTGCCAGACTGGAAAGGTTCAAAGAAATCCTGTGCACTTTTCATGTGCAAAAAAATCTTCTCTGAGTGGCAACTACCTTCTCAAAGGTTTTTGCGAGGAATGTTAAGAAGAGTCAAGAAGTTGAGTTAAGATGGTCTAGGCCAGATTTCTTAAGGATTGGGGTTACTGCAGGAATTTGAACGCTTCAGGAACGAAAACTGATACCATGGGCGAGCACTATTTATTCGGTGCTCTAGCCGCGATTGTTTGTAATCTAGCCCCGAATGTTTTGGCCTGGAAATATAATAATAGGAATTCAGTAACTGGACGTTTAAATATCGCTGCTGACGCTGTGTACACGATGCTGACTGCAGCCTCTCTCCCACACACGCCAAGTCTGACACACACACAGGCATGCACATACACACACCATGTGACTGATTTAAACCTATCCCTAAAAACATAATTTTTAATAGTGGAAGCAAAATATGAATAAACCAATATACAGTTGAACAAACCCATGTACAGTATACTTGAGGAGACCATTGTATACATGATACATAGATTTATCTGAAATGAGTGGGTACCAGTGTTGGGTAAGTTACTCTGAAAAAGTAATTAATTACTAGTTACTAATTACATATTCAAGAGTGTAATTAGATTACTGTACAAATTACTCTCCCCAAAAAGTATTTAGTTACTTATTACTTACTATATCCTACATCAACCTTAATTTGTTAAGTGATTCAAGGAAAGACATGAAACGGCTTATTTAATTCATTCAAATAAATAATATTCCATCCATCCATCCATCTTCTTCCGCTTATCCGGGGCCGGGTCGCGGGGGCAGCAGTCTAAGCAGGGACGCCCAGACTTCCCTCTCCCTAGACACTTCCTCCAGCTCTTCCGGGGGGACACCGAGGCGTTCCCAGGCCAGCCGGGAGACATAGTCCCTCCAGCGTGTCCTAGGTCTTCCCCGGGGTCTCCTCCCGGTGGGACATGCCCGGAACACCTTCCCAGGAAGGCGTCCAGGGGGCATCCGGAAAAGATGCCCGAGCCACCTCAGCTGGCCCCTCTCGATGTGGAGGAGCAGCGGATCTACTCTGAGCTCCTCCCGAGTGACCGAGCTTCTCCTGCAGGTGGTGGGTCCACGGGAGGGTGGCCCCATGTCGCTCCTTCGGGCTGTGCCCGGCCGGACCCCATGGGGGGAGGCCCGGCCACCAGGTGCTCGCATACGAGCCCCAACCCCGGGCCTGGCTCCAGGGTGGGGCCCCGGCTGCGCCATACCGGGCGACGTCACGGTCCTCCAATTACTTGTCATCATAAGGGTTTTTTGAACCGCTCTTAGTCTGACCCGTCGCCTAGGACCTGTTTGCCTTGGGAGACCCTACCAGGGGCATATAGCTCCTAGGAGCTATGTTGTCTGGGGCTATATGCCCTGGTAGGGTCTCCCAAGGCAAACAGGTCCTAGGCGACGGGTCAGACTAAGAGCGGTTCAAAAAACCCTTATGATAAATAATATTAAACTACATAAAGTAGTATTATTTACTGACCAAAGTATATAATATGTGAGAATTATACATTAAAGCACAGATTTTAAAGTTAGACTTTGAATTTTAATGCCAATTCCACACGCAAATATTAAACAAACTATTTTGTTTAATTACATCAGAAGTAACTGTAATTAAATTACAGAAAAAATAATAGTAGTCCCTTACTTTTCTTAGTAATAAGTAAATTAATTACTTAAAGTAATTAAATTACAGTAACTAATTACTTAGTAACTAGTTACACCCAACTCTGGTGGGTACGGAACGTTTTCAGACCCTTTGCAGAATCTGGAAAAAGCTGAAACATTTGGAAAAATAAAGAGGATTTTTGAAAATTAAGGCTTATTTTTAATTTAGTCCTGCCCTGGGCAAGTTATTTCACTAAAGAAATGTTAACATAGAGTTCACACTAAAGAATAATAACAGAATTTCTCAAAATAGCCCAGTCCAAAGTTTACATGCCCCTGATTCTTAATACTGTATGATGTTACCTAAACAATCAGAGTTTTATGTTTAGTCAGTATAGTTGTTTAAGGGTTTCTTGTTTGTCATGAGTCATAACACTGTCCTCTGATCTTCAAAACAATCACCCAGGTCCTCCAGAATCGTTGCTTTTTCAGCATTTCTTGATATTTGTCTCATGTCCATCAGTAACTGTATGATGTTGAGATTCCTCTTTTTACATTGAGGACAATCAAGAGACTCACATACAACTATTACAATAGATAGAAATGTTCAGTTCTGCCATCAAAGTCAACACCATTCATCTAAAGTCATGTGGGTGTAAACCCATGAAAATGGTTTTGGTCGAAAAAAAATTATATGTAATTTCCTGAAAAACGTTTATGTATCGTTAAATCTTCTGAAGGACATTAGTGAATAAAAAATAAGATGTATAAATGAAACAATAACAATTTACACCGGAACCATTTTCAGAGGTTTTACACACACCTTTGGCTCTAAAGAATAAGTTTACCCAAGAAACTCTGTTAAAATCAGGCACAAATGATTATAAAGACAAAGTAAACATTCGTTTACACATACAGCAGGACGTAATTGAGTGAGAATGTGCTTTTTTATTCATGCTTGTAATATTTTCCTGCCTTAAGGATGAGATGCGGTGAGTAAGAAACTTGTTTGAATAAACAAACTTTCAATGAACTCAAACTTCCTTTGTTTGTCAGTAACAGTACCATATAAGGTTGCATTTTAAGCGTTGTATGTGTGTTTTATTTGTGAGAACTTGTGACCTTTGCACAATAGCTTGAAAAGTTATGTTTAAGGGTTATTATAGCCTGTCAACATTACTTACCCACAATCAGTGGTGGACGAAGTACACAACTTCCCTACTTAAGTGAAAGTACAGATACTACAGGTCAAATATTACTCCACTACAAGTAAAAGTTGTAAAGTCAGATTCTTACTTAAGTAAAAGTACAGAAGTACGTGCTTTTAAAAGTACTCAAGTATTAAAAGTAAATTTCCTTTTGTCAGTCGTGCATTGTTTTATTGACCCATATCTTATGCCTCTGAAGCAACCTACTGAATACACTGAGTAGCTCACAGTATCAGTTGTATTAAAGGAGTAGTTCACTCCAAAATTTGCCCCCATTGACTTTCCTTAGTAATTTGTATTCCTACTATGAAAGTCAATGGGGGCAAATTTTGCAGCGAGGAACTCCTTTAAGAGCTTTATATGTTAAGCACATATATCTTTAGTTTATACATAATCCTGTATACTAATGTAGCCTAATTATCCTCATTAGCCCCCTAGGCCTATATGTGTTTATGAGCAGTGTTTTTTATTTTTTATATTCCCTTTACCAGTTTTAGCAATAATTTACCAGTAAGTAGTAAGGTTCTCGTAAATAGTAAAGTGTAGAAGCCATATGTTTGCTGGATTTATTACCATAATTTAACTACAAACATAAACTACAGCTAGTATAATGAAACTATGGTATTTTTAGTTGCTGTGGTTTTACTAAAGATTATTAATTAGAGTATGTTTCCTATATATAGAAAATGTAAAATTTGTGTGTACTGTGGTTTAACTGCAAATAACATCCCTGCTGAGAATTTTTTTATTAAATTCCTCTTTGTAGTGTGTTTTGTTCCAATAGGATTTATCATCCCACCAATAGAATCCATTACATACAAGTAGACAACAAGTATCCATACTACAATTTGATGTTGTATTTTGGGCAGGGTTCTATTGTTTATATTTTAACAGGAATACTTCAACTATAGTTACTTCAGTAAAAACATCATTCATTTTCCAAATCGCTTTAAATGATATAGCAGCAGACCAGGAGTTAACACGCACGCGTAGCTCAAGGTGTGTGTGATGCTTATTTACCGTTTAGCCGTTATGCCGATCATTTTCATGACAATGTTTCTACGATATTTGACTGATTGTAACCCACGGATGATCACACCACACTTTAACATGTGCCGTTTTCGTCTTTAATTGTTCTATTTGCCTTTTTAGAGCGCTATCAATGGTGTATAGCTCCTACGTTTACATTAGTTTAGTGGGGAAGATCCCAGAGTTGCCAGATTTGCGTAAAACAATCTGCCAAATGGCCAATCAAAGCTTGCCGGAAACCCGCGAGCTTAGAAAAACTGAAATACTTGGCAACAGTAAAAGGTCCTGGCAGATCGCAAGCCAGATAAATTGCGCACACAGGAAAACCCGCTGCATAGAAACCAATTTCTACTTTTGGACCTTTTTATAAATGTAATGGAGTAAAAAATATGATATTTGTCGTTCAAATGTAGTGAAGTTAAAGTACAAGTACTCAGAAAAAAATATACTCAAGTAAAGTACAGATCAGTGGCGGCTGCTGATCTTTTAAAGAGGGGAAGCTCATTTTCGGCCTAAATCATAAAAATTGTCCATTTATTTATATGTAAATTCTGCCCTACGTTCCTTTTCAAGAAAATGCTCTGTAACCCTGTCGTACCAACTAGGCGTCTTTTCCAGTGACTTGACCAGTGTCCTCTCAATGGCCAGCAGCTATTTTCATGCCTTTTATATGCCCTGTCAAAGTTTGACAGATCTCCAAACCCCAATTTTGACCAAACAACACATCCATGAGATGGTTTCATCAAGAGACATGGCCAACAGTACATTTTCTTTTTCACAGCACTTCCAGTCAGCCAGCTAACTTTGTCATACCAGGAGAGCTGAAAAGACCTGTTACTTTTCCCTATCTTTTGCACTAAATCAATCTTAGGTGTTGATCTGCCCTGCTGTTTAATTCTAAGTTTCTCCTCGTAAGGAAGACTTTCTAATGGCTTTGCCAAAATCAGGTCGACAATATTAGCACTGTCTGCCATCGTGTGCAGTTTGCTAGCTGGCTAGTTCAGACTATATGAATTAATGAACAAACGATCTAATATATATATATATATTTAACTCAACGGGAGGAAATGTGGGAATTATGTTAAACTGAAACAATGAATGTGGTGTGAAATTGTGTGAAATATACGATGAAGGTTGCAGCAGTTTGTCTTTCGACTACACATGCAAAATCCGCGATGGGACTGAGTTGGAAATGGAGACACAGAGTGATACGCGTCATAATCTGAAGACCACGCCCACACCCACACCAACCGTCTCTTTGCATTGCGAGAAGCTGCCGCCTCCTTGTCATTTATGATTTATAACAAAAAAAAAAAAAAAATGTCTAAAAGCTGATATGTGACAATGTGTATAGCAAACAAGCTAAAAAAAAAACAAGAAATACGTTTTTATAAGCTGTCGACCCCAAAAACGAGTGTTTTAGGACATAAAAGTGGATTAAAAAGAGATGACAGACCCTCCAATCATCATGCAGACGCTCGGAGTCCGGGTAAAATTTTTTTTTGCTAAAATATTAAAAACAAAGAGCGTGATTTATCTTTCGATCAGATGTGTTGCGTTCATTACTATCGCAACAGACTCACATTCCCCTTCAGTCGGTCTCTCGACGTTGTGTTGAGAGGTTGTGTTCGGCCGTGCTATCCATCCTCTCCACCGTCTGCTTGAGGGTGCTTTGGAGGAAGGGAACCCAGGGAAGACAACTCTCTTAATTAGGAGGTGGGTGCCTTGATGGAGACCAGTACTGGTAGAGTCGCCCCTATTCAGGTGGACCCCTATACTTGGACTAATGCCCCATACGTTGTGACTCCCCTGCTGGGTAGTCCCGTATGTAGATTTCCTTCACTCAGGATTCCCATGTAGGCGAATCTGTGACCTCCCCTCCGGTGGCTCTTCCACCTGGTATACTGTCTCCCGAGTCGGGTTGACACTTTCCCGCATGCGCTCTCTCTATGGGAAGAGTGCCGTCGCGTGTAGAGATACGTCCCCAGTCTGTCTCTCACACAACGTCGAGAGACCGACTGAAGGGGAACGTCTCGGTTACGTATGTAACCTCCGTTCCCTGATAGAGGGAACGAGACGTTGTGTCTTCATGCCACAATACTACGCCGATCCGCTGCAGCGACCGGGATATATCTCTCAGGTTCCTCAGCCCAAACGGTAAGTGAATGACCGCCGCCATCTTCCTTTTATACCCGTATGCACGGGGCGGAGACTGGCGTGGGCGTGCCATTCGCCAATCCCATTGGCGTTTAGAAATTCCTCTCGGAGTTGATAGGTTCTCAAGATCAAACCCCAGTCTGTCTCTCAACACAATGTCTCGTTCCCTCCATCAGCGAACGGAGGTTACATACGTAACCGAGACGTTTCCTTGTGCAGTTAAATATCTCATCTCCTTTATTTGACAGAGAACAGAGCAAGCACGTAATATCCTTATTTCCTCTTGGCTTTCATGACACATGATGACTTGTTAAAAAAAGAAAGTATCTTTTCAAATTTAGTTTAGCTACTCTGTATGAGTTCTATTGGTTAGACTAATACATTTTTTAGTAGCTTAAAAAACTCAAAAGTGATTTTTAGGCCAAACACTGGATGGAATTAATCTCAATAACATTTGTGTTATGATTCTGTTCATCAAGATTTGTATCTATTTTTATCTACCAGAAAGAGTACTTTAAAAAAAGCTTAAGACTCCTTTAAGAACAGAGACAAAACCAGATCACATGAATTTGTATTGTCTGCCATGCAACAAACATGCGCTTTTAGTTAGAGGTCATAGCTTAAAAATAGTCTTCGTAAGTGATAATTAAAGAGGGAGTTGTTCTTTACTTTACAGTATTAATTGGGTTTACTAAGAACTAGAACCAAAGTCATGCCTTTCATGTTCAACCAGGAGACAGTACAGTGTAACCTTGTTACAGTACATGCAACATTCGTAAACATTTTTATATTTTAATTCTATTAAATTACATTAGAATGTTTATTTGTAGACAGTAAATTAAATCTGTTTCATAAACATCTGATCGAAAGCTGTTTTATTATGGCTCTTGTTTGACATATCACTTATTGACTTAATGTAAATGTAAATGTAAACAGTGCAGGGCAGTTATGCATTACTTAGTAACGCATTACTGTAGTTGGATTCATTTTTGAGTAACGGAGTAATTTAACGCATTATAATTTCAAAATATTATAATTTATTACAAAATATTATTAGATTATAGTTTTTAAACCATATCAAATCCTAGAAACTATAGCTTTTACTTACTGTAGTAAATATTAAATTATATGTTTTACTACAGTTTATCCCTTTACTACAGTTAATACTACAAAAGATTATAGCCATAGTACAGTATATTTTTGCTGCGGTAAATTCTACACTACACTACATTATTTTTAATGAGGCATAGAGGACATTAGAAGGTCAAATATTTCCTATCATATAAAGTTACTACTCCCCAATGCCTGGCGTTTACACATCAAGCCATCTAATAAATAATTTATTATCCAGATTACTGTTCCTATTGATTCTGATGATCATTAGTTGCTCAGTTGTTTTTTACATGTGGCCACCATGATACTAGCAACTAGTAATGTGACTACAGCAGTGGCGGCTGCTGATCTTTTAAAGAGGGGAAGCTCATTTTCGGCCTAAATCATAAAAATTGTCCATTTATTTATATGTAAATTCTGCCCTACGTTCCTTTTCAAGAAAATGCTCTGTAACCCTGTCGTACCAACTAGGCGTCTTTTCCAGTGACTTGACCAGTGTCCTCTCAATGGCCAGAGATTGCGTCTCTTTGCATTGCGAGAAGCTGCCGCCTCCTTGTCATTTATGATTTATAACAAAAAAAAAAAAAATGTCTAAAAGCTGATATGTGACAATGTGTATAGCAAACAAGCTAAAAAAAAAACAAGAAATACGTTTTTATAAGCTGTCGACCCCAAAAAACGAGTGTTTTAGGACATAAAAGTGGATTAAAAAGAGATGACAGACCCTCCAATCATCACGCAGACGCTCGGAGTCCGGGCCAGCCCACTCCTCCATTCATCCCAGAGACGCTGAGCGTCCGTGGGCGGGACATAATCGCAGCATTATCCAATGACCGTCTTGTTTCTAAGCACTGAAAAAAACTGTTTAAAGCAGCCCCATTGAAGTCAATGGACGCTGGGCTTCAACAGAGTAATGCACTGTACGCTACGGGAATGAATGAGAAGGAAATCGAGTCAGCCGACCTAAGTAGCTGATTCTGAACGAAATTGTTTTCGTTCGAGATGAACGTGTTTAACGCATTTTTAGTCAATAAAATGTTAACATAATAGTACATATATTTGACCATTCATTTTTTGACAATTATAGGGGAAGCTGAGCTTCCTTGCAGTCTTAAAGAATCGCGACTGGTACAGATACTCAAAAAGTGTACTTAAGTACTCAAGTAAATTTACTTCGTTACTGTCCACCACTGCCCACAATGCCAAAATAGTCCTATCATTTCGTCATCACTTTTTTTATCTATTATTGAATTATTATCGCCACATATTTATCTATTCATCACTATTGAATATACCAGTTGTACGTACGTCATAGTGTTTCAACCACTGAAAGATTTTTTTACATACAAGGTGTTTTAGTACATATGTCAAGTTTAGGTCAGTTCATTTAAAGCTCAGAAACATTGTAAACTAGCATGAATGGGTGTTACTAAGCCATAAGTGCATTATATTTTTTATTTAAAAAAAAATCTGGTCTAAAAGAGGAAAAAGACACAAATGATCATTGGAAAATAATTAATCTGCTACTTTTCTGTTCACGAAATGTGCATCATCTGCGATAAAATTTTCTAGCTTCTTTTATACTTGAACTTTAAGCTCTTTTTAGCAAAATAATTTATAGTGAAATACCAAAAGACAGCTCACTGCAGCTGTGGATTTGCAGATATTTATAAAACTCTAAGAAACAAATATCATGGTTACAATTATAACCAAAAAAACATTTGTAGTTGAAGCATGGTTGATTGATAAATAAATATCAAATACATTTAATTATAAACAATTTAAAGCTTTTAAAAGTAATTAATTTTACATTAGTGAAGCATATTAAATGTCTAGCAGTATGAAGTTACTATTTCAATGGGAATTTTCACAGTGGATGCTTCTAAGAATCAAAAAGCAAACTGTAACCGCATAATCCAACTGAACCTGCTGGAGCTGTTTTTTTTTCATTTCCAAGAGATGTCGTGTAACTAAACCAAAACAGGTAAAGTCCTTTTCTCTTCTGTTTACCACCTGTCAATTCTAAGAAAATGTTAACTATGGTTGTGTAGCACATATGCAAATAAGGAGGTAGGAGATTATACCACTTATAAATGGATGGTTTGCAGTGTTCAGAACAATAAATCCCATCTGTTTCTCAACAACAGAGAATCTGGTAAGGCACTTTATTTTGTTTAGTGTTCTTTAAATGGTGTAAGCAAATAAATAAATAAATTAATTAATTAAATGAAAGTAATGTAAAATATTACCCAAACTTACAGTTTTATAGCCTTTTTATACCATGACCTGCTGGTAAAAATCTTGGTTAGGCGCAATTAAAGGTAGCTTGGAGTGTAAAATATTTATCCTTATCATACTAAATAATCTTTAAAAATTGTAGAAGAGACTGTCAATGACAGAATTAACATTTTTGGGTACATTCTTTTTCATTGTTATGTTTCAGCCCACTGTGCACTTCTTGCGCTCCATTTCTACAAATACTAAAGAGAAATGGCGAAAGTCCTCTCTGTGAAGCAGTTAGTAGCACTGCATCTTCTTCTGCTGGTGTGTGGTATGAGTGAAGGACGGGCTCTAAAGAATTCCATGATACAGTCTCATCAGTCTCAAGAGAAGTCATCAACTGAAAACAAAACGAGTCCAGGACAGTACGTTGACAGTAGTGAGTCCCAGAGCTTTGGCTTTTCTCTCCTTATTATGTTGGCTTGACATACTGTTCTCTTACTTAAACTTATTATTATTATGTTGGCTTGACAAATGGACGTGACATTTTGAGTTATGGACATGACATAAAAATGCTCAGAGAATGAATTTTGTTAAGAATTGAACCATCTGTTTATTTTACTAAACCCTTGTTGATAGAGTCTAAACATAAAAAAAATCAGTCTATGAACAAATTGTCTATTTTAAGAAAGGGAAATAAACATGCTTATGTATGTGACAAAAAAAGCACATGTTTTTTGGTAAACAACAAACTTTGTAGGATTTCTGTGAAATAAAATGCAAAATCCTGAAGCAATAATACCCAATGAATGGAGAAGGGATGCCTCTTTTTAGAAAATAAAATAGTTACTTTTTTTCATTTCCATTTGTCCATTTATGAGGAATATGTAGCGTTAAGGATGTGACAATCCTGAAAATGGCACTTACCTGACTATGAAAAATCATGCACTAAGAATAAAACAAATGCTTTACAAATTTGAAGAGAGATCTCACAAGGGTATCAGTACCACCAAATGTTCAAATCTGTGCTGTTACCATTGTAAAAACCATTGGTAAAAACTTTTTTCACGGAAAGGTTGACATTTTCATGGAATTGCCCTGATGCTTTGAAGAAGTATCTTTATTGTTATTCGAACATACTTCTTCTTCTTGTTCCGCCAAATTTTCGGCAATTATTGCGGCCGCAGCTTTTGTCATAGACCCATGAATGAATACATCAAGTCGACGGGCCTATTCGGGAATGGTGTGCAAGGACTTTTATAAGCTGTTGGGTGGGGGGGTGCGATAGGGGGGCAAAAAAACACCCGAAAAGTCCTATTGACTTAACATTGCGCCCAACCTTTACGGTTCGTAGCTCCGAGCGAGGACATCGTAGAAACATTTGGATGATAAACCATTTGAAGAGGCTATCAGGCTCTGTAAGAACATCACTCACAATGGGGTGTAAGTTGCACCCTGGGGTGTAAGAGCCTCCCAAAAATGTTGTATACTTATAATGGCCCATAGACGGCCGCAGGAGAGTGTTGTAGAGACATGGGGGTTACACTGTAAGAAGAGGATATCAGGCTCTATAAGAACATACATCAAAATGGGGTGTAAGTTGTACCCCTGGAGCGTAAGAGCCACCCAAAATTTTCCATTCACAGGAAGCATGCCCATATAAGGCGTAAAACTTCCTGTTAAATATCTTCCCAGTACAACCACTTAGAGACGAGGGGGTGGGCTCATTTCACTCAGGCAACCAATCAGTGTCACAGGATCATCTTAAAGGTATTAAGCCACGCCCATAGCAACCAAACAGGTAAGCCTAGCAACCGTTTAGCAAAACCCATGGGGGTTGGTTCGTTTCACTCGTGGCTTGGCCTATCATAATAGCAACATGATAATCATGTTAGCATCATATTAGCGAACAAGCTAATCGTGTTAGCATAATGCTAACAATATGCTAATCTTGTTAAATTCATACTAGCAACATGCTAATCATGTTAGCATTATGCTGGACACATGCTAATTGTGTTAGCAACATGCCAATCATTCTGGAAAACATGCTATTCATGCCGGCAACATGCTAATTTCGGCGAACTTGATAATCATGCTAGCAAACATGCTAATCATGTTAGCTATATGCTCAAAACATGCTAATTGTGTTAGCATTATGCTAGCAACATGCTAATCATGCTAGCACACATGCTAATCGTTTTAATATATTGCTAGCAAACATGCTATTCATGCTAGTAACATGCTAATCATGCTTACAACATACTAATCCAGGTTTTTACAAACTTTACAAAACTTTTTTCCATCATGTTAGAAAAAGTTTAAGGAAAAAACCTTTCAAACTATTCAGGACAGGCTTTGTCAAGCCAACATAACGTTTATTCTCGAACTTTACAATCTAGTTCATATCACACTTTTAACCTGTCAGCAAATTTAAAACTCCACTTTTTAAGGTACAATAGCCATTGTTGGGGTGATACACATAAGGGCTCCTTTTTGAACCTCTACAGGTACACTGGGGCATACATTACTAATATCAGCTGCCTTGAATTTTTAAGTTATATCAAATTAGCTTTTTGAATCAATTGAACTTAATTAAATTAAAGTGACTTAAAAATTTGTTTTAACATACAACAAAATTGTTGTTTACCTTATTGAATTGTAACCCTGTGTTTTTGGTGCATATTTACAGTTAATGTACACTTCAGGTCTTTAGGGTACAATTATGCGCCCAAAAGAAAAAAAAAAGTTTATATGTACCTATGTTCTGTATCTGTGTGTCTTTAGAATGCCAGATTATTGTTCACATGAAATCAAATCAAACGTTAAAGAAAGCCTATTTAAGATCAATCTAAGCATAAACGTTAAGCATAATAATGGCTGACAAAATTTACAAAGTCCTTGCTTTAACATTCCCTTCTTGGTTTCTCTCTATGTCTTACATGTTATATTTGACATGATATGCAGATTCAAGTTTGGTCAATCTTATGAGGATTTATCCAGGAAACGAACTGAACATACGATAACCGATAACAGGTCAATTGGTTATCTTTTGATGGTTCAGTCTGAAAAGCATTAATGGAAACAACTTAATCGATCTGACTCAGCCTGATCAATGGGAGACAATTAAGCATGTAAAAGCTTGATTCTGAGTATTTTCTAATAAAAAACACCTCACGCACATGCACAGTGCAATTATACGTTTGTTCACGTTTTTCAATATAAATATTGAAAAAATTAATGATACAACTGCAAAATAGTGATTTCATACAAGCCAGGGGCAACAGATACCCTTTATTTCATTACTTATAGCAAATAAAGAATGTCTTGTTGTTGGAATTGTTAATAAAATCGGATCGATTCCTTCATAAAATGCAAACAAATTGAATTTACTATGAAGATGAGAACACAAGTACTGGTGATAACTCAACATGGTTAGTATAATGCACTTAAGTCACTTGCCACATCTCCCACTGTAACTATGGTACAAGCTATAATGTAGTAATTAGGGATACATAGTGAATATTGTCATAGAGTAAAGTATTTCATAATAGTTTCATAATAGTTTTTATGCCCATTGTATAGTATTTTCCTAATATTGTATTCTGTATTTATTCACACTGTATATCCTGCACTTGCTAATTGCACTTCTGGTTAGACCTAAACTACATTTCGTTACACTGTACTTGTATATGTGTAATGACAATAAAGTTGAATCTAATCTAATCTAATCTAATCTAATCTAATCTAATCTAATCTAATCTAATCTAATCTAATCTAAAGAGCTCAGGTTGTAAGAGCTCAAGTTTTTGGTAATTTATGGAGGTTTTAACATATTTCACATTCAAGGCAAAATTAAAGTTTAATCACAATAATCTACTTTATTAAGGTCAAGACAATGAAGATCAGTCCGAAGATGAGAACACAAGTACTGGTGATAACACCAATGGAAGTTAGTAACAGAGCACAGTTTTTCTTTCAAGTTTTTGTAATTTAAGGATGTTGTTACACATTTTACATTCAAGGCAAAATAAAAGTTAATTCACAATAATCTACTTTATTAAGGTCAAGACAATGAAGATCAATCCGTAGATGAAAACACAAGTACTGGTGATAACACCAATGGAAGTTAGTACCAGAGCTCAGTTTTTCTTTCAAGTTTTTGTAATTTAAGGATGTTGTGACATATTTTACATTCAAGGCAAAATAAAAGTTAATTCACAATAATCTACTTTATTAAGGTCAAAACAATGAAGATCAACCCGAAGATGAAAACACAAGTACTGGTGATAACACCAACAGTGGTTAGTACCAGAGCACAGTTTTTCTTTCAAGTTTTTGTAATTTAAGGATGTTGTTACACATTTTACATTCAAGGCAAAATAAAAGTTAATTCACAATAATCTACTTTATTAAGGTCAAGACAATGAAGATCAGTCCGAAGATGAGAACACAAGTACTGGTGATAACACCAATGGAAGTTAGTAACAGAGCACAGTTTTTTTCAAGTTTTTGTAATTTAAGGATGTTGTTACACATTTTACATTCAAGGCAAAATAAAAGTTAATTCACAATAATCTACTTTATTAAGGTCAAGACAATGAAGATCAATCCGAAGATGAAAACACAAGTACTGGTGATAACACCAATGGCAGTTAGTACCAGAGCTCAGTTTTTCTTTCAAGTTTTTGTAATTTAAGGATGTTGTGACATATTTTACATTCAAGGCAAAATAAAAGTTAATTCACAATAATCTACTTTATTAAGGTCAAAACAATGAAGATCAACCCGAAGATGAAAACACAAGTACTGGTGATAACACCAATGGAAGTTAGTAACAGAGCACAGTTTTTCTTTCAAGTTTTTGTAATTTAAGGATGTTGTTACACATTTTACATTCAAGGCAAAATAAAAGTTAATTCACAATAATCTACTTTATTAAGGTCAAGACAATGAAGATCAATCCGTAGATGAAAACACAAGTACTGGTGATAACACCAATGGAAGTTAGTACCAGAGCTCAGTTTTTCTTTCAAGTTTTGTAATTTAAGGATGTTGTGACATATTTTACATTCAAGGCAAAATAAAAGTTAATTCACAATAATCTACTTTATTAAGGTCAAAACAATGAAGATCAACCCGAAGATGAAAACACAAGTACTGGTGATAACACCAACAGTGGTTAGTACCAGAGCACAGTTTTTCTTTCAAGTTTTGTAATTTAAGGATGTTGTTACACATTTTACATTCAAGGCAAAAAAAAGTTAATTCACAATAATCTACTTTATTAAGGTCAAGACAATGAAGATCAGTCCGAAGATGAGAACACAAGTACTGGTGATAACACCAATGGAAGTTAGTAACAGAGCACAGTTTTTCTTTCAAGTTTTTGTAATTTAAGGATGTTGTTACACATTTTACATTCAAGGCAAAATAAAAGTTAATTCACAATAATCTACTTTATTAAGGTCAAAACAATGAAGATCAACCCGAAGATGAAAACACAAGTACTGGTGATAACACCAATGGAAGTTAGTAACAGAGCACAGTTTTTCTTTCAAGTTTTTGTAATTTAAGGATGTTGTTACACATTTTACATTCAAGGCAAAATAAAAGTTAATTCACAATAATCTACTTTATTAAGGTCAAGACAATGAAGATCAATCCGAAAATGAAAACACAAGTACTGGTGATAACACCAATGGAAGTTAGTACCAGAGCTCAGTTTTTCTTTCAAGTTTTTGTAATTTAAGGATGTTGTGACATATTTTACATTCAAGGCAAAATAAAAGTTAATTCACAATAATCTACTTTATTAAGGTCAAGACAATGAAGATCAACCCGAAGATGAAAACACAAGTACTGGTGATAACACCAACAGTGGTTAGTACCAGAGCTCAGTTTTTCTTTCAAGTTTTTTTAATTTGAGGATGTTGAAACATATTTCACATTCCAGACAAAATTAAAGTTTAATCACAATAATCTACTTTATTAAGGTCAAGACAATGAAAATAAATCCAAAGATGAAAACACAAGTACTGGTGATAACACCAACAGTGGTTAGTACCAGAGCTCAGTTTTTCTTACAAGTTTTTTTTAATTTGAGGATGTTGAAACATATTTCACATTCCAGACAAAATTAAAGTTTAATCACAATAATCTACTTTATTAAGGTCAAGACAATGAAAATAAATCCAAAGATGAAAACACAAGTACTGGTGATAACACCAACAGTGGTTAGTACCGGAGCTTTAACATTCCCTTCTTGGTTTCTCTCTATGTCTTACATGTTATTTGACATGGTATGCAGATTCAAGTTTGGTCAATCTTATGAGGATTTATCCAGGAAACAAACTGAACATACGATAACAGATCAATTGGTTATCTATTGATGGTTCAGTCTGAAAAGCATTAATGTAAACACCTTAATCGATCTGACTCAGCCTGATCAACGGGAGACAATTAAGCATGTAAAAGCTTGATTCTGAGTATTTTCTAATAAAAAACACCTCACGCACGTGCACAGTGCAATGATATGTTTGTTCACGTTTTTCAATATAAATATTGGAAAAATAAATGCTACAACTGCAAAACAGTGATTTCATACAAGCCAGGGGCAACAGATACCCTTTAAAGGAACGCACTGTACCGTCTGTGTGGGGCTCATGTGTTCATTTCATTACTTATAGCAAATAAAGAATATCTTGTCGTTGGAATTGTAAATAAAATCGGATCGATTCCTTCATAATCTGCAAACAAATTGAATTTACTAGGACTAATGTAAATGGGGTGCATATAAACAAACAAATCAACAGTTTTACGTAACAGAGCATTGCAATGTCTGTTATATTCCCTCCTGTTTCTGTTTTAAGGATGCCATGTTACATTTCAAATAAACATGCCGAAAATCTGTATCTATTTCTTTGAGGTCAATCCGAAAAGGATTCATCCAGGGGAGACAAAACAAGTTCTGTTGCTGACAGTGACAGTGAGTAACAGAGCTCAACTTTATTTACTTGTATTGTTTCCTCCGTTTCTTCCGGTCACCTCAAAATGCAATCCCATCATGTTATATTTTGCATGAAATATAATAAAGATCAATAATCTATTTCTTCAAGGTAAATCTAATGAGGACTCATCCAGTGAAGACAACACGAAGGCTAATGATAAAAATGACAGCAGTGAGTAACAGAGCTTTTTTTGTTCCATCCTCTGTTTCTCTCTGTGTCCTATATGTTGCCATGTTATGCGAAATGCAGATTAAAATTGATTTACAATACATTATTTCACCAAGGTCAATATCATGAGGATTCATCCAGGAGTGACAAAAGGAACCATAGAGGGCAAAGACGTGAGTGCATCATTGTCTTTCATATTTGCTGTTGCAACTAATTTGACATATATTGTATTTCACATGCAGAATAACAATTATTTGCGATAATCTATTTCACCAAGGTCAATCTCATGAGGTTTCATCCAGGAGTGACAAAAGGAACCATAGAGGGCAAAGACGTGAGTGCATCATTGTCTTTCATATTTGCTGTTGCAACTAATTTGACATATATTGTATTTCACATGCAGAATAACAATTATTTGCGATAATCTATTTCACCAAGGTCAATCTGATAAAGATTCATCCAATCAAGATGAATCAAGTGCAGAAGATTCCAGTGAAAGCAGTGAGTGACACTGTGTCTTGTGGATTCCATGTATCCATTGTATATTCTACATGGTTTGCAGCTCATTAAATGTTACTTATTCTTGTGTATTTTACAAAGATCAACATCAAGAATTTAATTTGAAAATACAAATAAAAACACATCATAGCAAAGGTAAATGTGAATTTTTTCATGTTCCCTATATCATAAATATACTGTATTTTCATTTTTGTATCACATGATATTAAGTTATAATGTGAATTACTCTCTTATATTTCACCAAGGTGGATGTCAGAAGGATTCATCTAGTGAAGAAACGAGTGGTAAAGATGAGATTACATTACATTACATTTATGCATTTGGCAGACGCTCTTATCCGAAGTGAGCTCTGGGTTTGGATTGATAAAAATAGTGTTTTGGGACACTTCTCCTTCATCGTGCAGTTTGTGTAGTCTACATGCCATCCTAAACATACCCTCTTATTCAGTTTAGTGAACCCTTTTTCTTTCTGTCAAACCTTTTCACCAGGGCAGTCTAATGAATCCATAGATGAGACAAGTACTGGTAACAATGGTCAGTACCAGAGCTCTTTCTTTTCTTTTATATGTCCTGCTCTGTTTCAAGTCTCTTTAAGAATATATTCAAAATCAATTTTTTTTTAACAAAAAATTATTTCATCAAGATCAAGACAATGAAGATCAATCCGAAGATGAAAACACAAGTACTGGGGATAACTCAAACAGTGGTTAGTACCAGATCTCAGTTTGTTTTTGAAGTTTTGGGTAATTAAAGGATGTTGTAACATATTTCACATTCCAGGCAAAATTAAAGTTTAATCACAATAATCTACTTTATTAAGGTCAAGACGATGAAAATCAGTCTGAAGATGAGAACCCAAGTACTGGTGATAACACCAATGGAAGTTAGTACCAGAGCACGGTTTTTCTTTTAAGATTTTTGTGATTTAAGTATGTTTGACATATTTCACATTCCAGGCAAAATTAAAGTTTAATCACAATAATCTACTTTATTAAGGTCAAGACGATGAAAATCAGTCTGAAGATGAGAACCCAAGTACTGGTGATAACACCAATGGAAGTTAGTACCAGAGCACAGTTTTTCTTTCAAGTTTTTTGTAATTTAAGGATGTTGTGACATATTTTTTGTTCAAGGCAAAATAAAAGTTAATTCACAATAATCTACTTTATTAAGGTCAAGACAATCAAGATCAATCCGAAGATGAAACCACAAGTACTGGTGATAACACCAACAGTGGTTAGTACAAGAGCTCAGTTTGTTTTTGAAGTTTTGGGTAATTTAAAGATGTTGAAACATATTTCACATGCCAGGTAAAATTAAAGTTGAATTACAATAATCTACTTTATTAAGGTCAAGACGATGAAAAAATCAGTCTGAAGATGAAAACACAAGTACTGGTGATAACACCAATGGAAGTTAGTACCAGAGCACGGTTTTTCTTTTAAGATTTTTGTGATTTAAGTACGTTTGACATATTTCACATTCCAGGCAAAATTAAAGTTTAATCACAATAATCTACTTTATTAAGGTCAAGACAATGAAGATCAGTCTGAAGATGAAAACACAAGTACTG
The DNA here is from genome assembly GCA_006030095.1 of Triplophysa siluroides. NCBI lineage: Eukaryota > Metazoa > Chordata > Actinopteri > Cypriniformes > Nemacheilidae > Triplophysa > Triplophysa siluroides. Next base: position 25,873 of record VCII01000544.1, read on the forward strand.
GGGATAACTCCAACAGTGGTTAGTACAAGAGCTCAGTTTGTTTTTGAAGTTTTGGGTAATTTAAAGATGTTGAAACATATTTCACATGCCAGGTAAAATTAAAGTTGAATTACAATAATCTACTTTATTAAGGTCAAGACGATGAAAATCAGTCTGAAGATGAGAACCCAAGTACTGGTGATAACTCCAACAGTGGTTAGTACAAGAGCTCAGTTTTTCTTTCAAGTTTTTTGTAATTTAAGGATGTTGTGACATATTTTTCGTTCAAGGCAAAATAAAAGTTAATTCACAATAATCTACTTTTAAGGTCAAGACAATGAAAATCAGCCCGAGATGAGAACACAAGTTCTGGTGATAACACCAATGGAAGTTAGTACCAGAGCTCAGTTTTTCTTTCAAGTTTTTTGTAATTTAAGGATGTTGTGACATATTTTTCGTTCAAGGCAAAATAAAAGTTAATTCACAATAATCTACTTTATTAAGGTCAAGACAATGAAGATCAATCCGAAGATGAAAACACAAGTACTGGTGATAACACCAACAGTGGTAAGTACCAGAGCTCAGTTTGTTTTTGAAGTTTTTGGTAATCAAAGGATGTTGTAACATATTTCACATTCCAGGCAAAATTTAAGTTTCATCAGAATAATCTACTTTATTAAGGTCAAGACAATGAAAATCAGTCTGAAGGTGAGAGCACAAGTCCTGGAGATAACTCCAATAGTGGTAAGTACCAGAGCTAAGTTTTTCTTTCAAGCTTTTGGTGCTAAAACAATGTCATATTTAGTTTTACAGGCTTAATTGTATTTTTCATTCAAGACTAAATTAATTTAAACTCAACAATCTATTTCATCAAGGTCAAGACAACGAAGATCAACACGACGAAGAGAACCCAAGTACTGGTGACAGCAACAGTGATTAGTAATGTAAGGCCGGTGTTAAGGTGTCCAACTAAAAGTGCCCCAAATCTTGGGAAACACATGGCTTCAACTGATACCATGAAGACCCCACAGAGTTTGGATCCCCATCTCAGACAGCATACACTATTAAATGATAATTGTTAACTCACACCTTGACATCTGTTCTCTTCTTCCAATGTCTTCCTTCTCTCTCACTAAGCTCAGAGCACCTCAAAGCTCTCCTATGGACTGGGTATTGCAAATATTATACTCTGTGTGAACAAAGAACTTCCTGGGGAAATTTAGCATGGAAATGCCCATTTGACGCCTGATCAGATTCAGTCATTTTCAATGTCTCAAATCATGTCTTCATGTGGAAGGGTAATATTGGTCTGTGTATTAAAGGAAAGCTTGCACAATTTTCTATATTCTATTTTCAGGTGAACACACATGTTTCTATTTTTTGTTTCTGTTTTCTCTACGTTGATTTTGTAATTGGCAAGAAACATTTACCTGTTAATAAATTGTCATGTTTGAGTTATTTAGCATTATTCTGAATTTACTAATAAATTCTTATAAATAAAAGCAGATCCTGTTACATCTACATCCAACTAAGCTACCTGCTACAATAAACTCCCCACTGGAAGGGCTACATACAACTCGAGTCACTTCAGGCTAGTAGCGTGAATGGCTACAGCCTATCAGCTAGATATAGTGACGTTAATGCACGTTAGTCTGCATTAACTAATGAAATTACACAATCAAGTGAGGGTAATGCCAGTGACACTCATACCAGTCCTGACCACCTTTATTGATACAGACACACAGTAATTAGAGCTGTATATGGCACGAACATAGGGTGGAAAGTTGGGTTCAGGCTAGTGAAGGACAAAAATCCTGTCTAGGTGTAGCGTTGTGACACACCAGCTGAGAATTTTTGCGATCCCGCTAGCGGCTTGGCATAAGGCAAGGCAAGGCAAGTGTATTTATATTGCACATTTCATACTACATGTATGTAATAACATACAAGGTAATTCAAAGTACTTTACAGAAAATGATTGACAAAGGAAAGATAAAATAAGACATAAGACATCTCAAAATAGCAGATGATTTTATATATAATACTGCAACAAACACAGCTTTAGAATTTAAAAGACAATAAAACTGAAATAAAATTTTGTTAAAATCTGTGTATATATAAAAAGAATGAAGTCAAAGGTAAATAGAAATAATAGTGCATTGATGTAAACCTGCACAGTTCTCAGGTTGTAAACGCACGGCTAAACAAATGTGTTTTTAATCTGGATTTAAAAATGGCTCCTGTTGGTGAACATCTGATGTCTTCTGGAAGAAGGTTCCAGCTACTGGTGGAGTAATGGCTGAACGATGACTTGTTTTGAGGTATCCCTTGTTATCTCTAACGGACATAATCCTAATAATAATACGTTTCATTTATATAGCGCCTTTCCCACACGCAAGGATGCTTTACAAAGACATATAGACATATAGACGATCATATATACAGATTTCACTGTTGCTTAGTACTACATGTGCAATAGCAATTGCATACCACATTAACCGTGCTAGAAGTCATTGCAGAGAACACAACTCAGTACATGTGCAATAACAGTTGTGTATCTCAATAGCACTGCTAACATAGAGTAGAACCACAACAGTTTATGAAGAAAAAGGTCAACCTGGTCTCATGGGTAAGACGTACCTCTGAACACTTTTTTGCAGCGCCACTAATTACGTTCCAGCAGGTACATATTTCTACAGTTTTCAGACACGAAAGTCCACTGGGGGCGCTAAAGGGAAGATCTTTGTGTGACACATCGATGCGGTCGACTCGACATACAACAGGATTGACAGTCAGAGGTATGTACAGTATATCACATTATCCTAATGCTGTCTGCGTTAGTTTAGTGAAATTGTAAAGTGTTACGTTGTTTTACTGAAACATGTTTGCTCTAATGGTAATTTAACTGTAACGTTAGAACCATGTGAGTGCTCGTGACGCCATTAGGACAGTTAAGTTAAGCTAATGCCTGAGTAATTTAGCTAGCGTTAGCCACCGCCGACAATTAAAGTTTTTTTTTTTTTACAATTAACGTTACGTATTCTGCGGTACATTTAGTAGCTAGGTGGCTTGTTATCCGGATAGCTAAATAAAGCTGTTGGTGACCTTTGAAAATATAGATAGATCGCTGTATAATTCAGTGTATTATTCGCAGTGGTGGACAGTAATGACGTTTTTATCTTTTTACTCCGCTAGATTACATAAAGCATATCGTGACTCCTTATTTTGAAATAAAGAAATGACGATGTGCCCCTCATGAAAATTGATTATTAAACTGATTATTTTGAATGAACCGGGTAAATCGGTTCGCAAATCACACCAAATGATTAATTTGCGATTGTATGAACCACTCAATGATTCAAATGAGCCGACAGAGAGTCTTCATTGAACTGAATTCACGAGCGTGACAGGCGATCCTGTGAGTGCGCGCGCGAAAAGTAAGTTACTAATGTCCAGTTTTAGGATAATCTTTGTAAATGAAAATCACACTTAGGTCAAAGCTCTCAGTTGTTGGTGAAGTCTTAATCTGCTGAAATGCTTGAATGCGGACACATCAAAGTCAATGTGAAATGTTTGGGTGAAAAGACGAAACATTATAGTAACACAAGTTAAAAAGTAATTAAAAAGCATGCATCATTCATCGTTCCAGTTGATGTAGCATTATAATGTTATGCATTTAGCCCTGCATGACCCCTGTTTTTAACTTGTTTGTCAACACATTACATATGTGACAAGCACTAAGCCGAAATAACTTATTTATTTAAAAAAATGTATCTAACCTGAGAGACTACATAATGGAATAAGAAAGGACGCGATGTACATGCTAACTATCAGTGATACCTGCTGGGGTCGTTTTACCCCACAGACTAGGTTTAATAAATAATTATGGAAATATATTTTCCATAAAATGTACTCCCTAAATACAGTTTGTATTCTTATGTCAAATGTAACTCAGTTTTTCTGCAAAACATCAAGCTTTAAAAACACTTTTCCGTTAACCAATGAAAATTAGATAACTTATAGTAAAACGTTGACTTATCAGGTTAGTCTTTCCATGTAGCACCAACATGTGCCAAAGCCATGCTTGCATATGAGTGCGTATTACTACATTTATTTATGTATAGTACATGCATTTTATGTAGCAGCCGTACCTGCCACAGAATGAGTGGAGCTTGAGCCATTGATACCTGCCCATGTGGCTAGTCTTTATAGTAACAACCTAGTTTAAAAAAAGTTCATTTATGTTTTAATGATATGTAACGTTACAATTCAACCTCTTTTTACTGGATCATATGGTACAAAAACATGTTGTATTACTTTTTTTCTTCTGTTTAGAGATGCCGGGAAACATCACACCCTGATAAGTGTTGCATTCAAGACATGCCCACTCTGCAAACAACTCCAGCCGTAGTAATGTGTCTTTATAATGACACTTGACGCCGAATGGCGTGACGTTTAGCCTCTTCCGGGTCCAAGCGCTCCGCTCGATGGTTCCGTATAGCCAAATAACAATGGCGGAACCTGTGACTATTTACTATTTCCTTTTTTAATGAGGCACCCATGGCGGTCAAAAGGGTTTCAATTATTTTAATTCCAACAGAGTAGTTGGTGTAGATTATCATTCAGATGGCATAATTAAGGATAGAGTCCAGGCATCCATAAAAATAGGTTTACAAAGTTGAGGTGAGTTAGTTGTGATGATACACCGGGCATTTTTTTGAGCTGAGAGATAGTGCTTCGGGACTCTCCCATTGAGAATGGGTAACAATTTAACTTGACAGTAAGATGCTAAAAGGGGTCGCACACCGGACTCATTTTCACCTTTCTGATCTAAAATGACACAGTAAACATCAATAAAAGCTTTAACTTGGAAAATGACCATGGTATAAGTGGGATAATCCACTGCTAGCCGTGCATTAAAGTATTGTTATGCACTTCTTGGCCTTCACGTCGTGCTTTAAAATCCTTAAATGCATGGCTAGCCATGGATTTTCCCTTACGTTAACAGCTGATCAGTCATGTCAGTTAAATTTTCACTACATCAGAACTTATTGGGCACATCTGTTTCAATTTTGCGGTTTCCATCAACCTTTTCTAATGTGATACTTCAAAAGTGTAGAAAAATACATTGATGAAAACATGACTGATGAAACAGAAATAAATATCACAATGAAAGCATTTTGTTTTTATATTAGTCATAAACCAGTAGTAAATGTAATGGTAAATGATAACAATAGAATCATGTGTGAGCACTTTTGATGCCAGAAAGGAGCTCCACTCTGCCTTTACCAAACATTCAAAATTGTGTCAGAATGCTGTTCATTGACTTAAGCATTTAACATTTCGATCCTACTCCCAAACCACACTCAAGTGTGGTGTGGCAAGAGCTCCGCATCGGACAGTAAACACTCCAACAGGTGATGAAAACTGCCCAATGCATCACCGGCACCCAGTTAACCATCATTGAGAACATTTACCTAAGCACTGCCTGGGTAGGAAAAGAAACATAATCAAGGAGGCCTCCCAGTTGTATGCAAACCACTGCCCACATATTTTCATTTGTTTTGATGTGTACTTTGTTTTTTTGTGCCCCTCAGGTGTTAAAAAATAAATAACTGAGAAAGGGTCGTCTGATCAGCCTACACCAGTGTAAAATATGGAGGAGAAATTACAACCTGATCTCGATGAAATAATGGCTGATTTGGAGGAGATACAGGTATTTTTTATAAAATTATGTACCAGCATTCTGCATCAAGCAGTATTTCACTGTATGTGTGTGCGCGTGTGTGTCTTCCATTGTTTGTATTTTTCTCAACTTTCATGAAAAATGATATTCAGAAACGCATTCTACACATTCTTAAATATGTATATTTTGAAGTCATTGTTCTACCTCTTATGTTTGAGTAATACAGAGTGAGGAAGCAGTAAAAGAAACACCAAAAAAACGAAAAAGAAAGAAGATAAAACTCAGGTGGAAACAAATGAGGAGCACAAACGAAAGACAGGTATGTTTTTTATATTTTGACCCTTTGATTTTCGCTAAGTTTTTTGTAAATTCAATTTGTTTCCATTTTTTTTAGACCGATCTGAAAGACCAGTTGCCTCAACCATTGCCTCTTCAAGTAACCCTCAAGAAGTTGAGATCGGTGAGCAATTTTTGTTTTTGTTGATTCGATGTACAATCATGTGTTCATCCAAATACTGTTTATCTTTGACATTTATACCCTGAAGTCTGTCTATAGTAACAGACAGGTAATTTTATAAAAATACATTTCCATATGAGCTGCTGAACAGTGGAAAAGAGTTCCCATCGCATCTGTTCTGTTCTTTGTATGCATGCTATACTGCATTAAAATTCTAGAAACTACAAACACATCTGAAGACTCAACTTCCAAACATTTTGGAGAAGTAGATGCACAACGGATTATTGGTATGCTTACTTTTAATTTGTTTTTAGAAGTACGTTTTTACCCCTCAGAACTGTCTCTGAATTAATAAAAGTGCCAGCATTTTATGAAAATGTACAGATTTGCTTCAGAATATTTAGGTGTAGCACACAAGAGATTGTTTTTTTTAAACAACATAAACTCTGTTTGTGTTCTTTGTTCACAAGCTTGTTCATGGTAAGGAATTGTAATGTAAATTCATTTATTGCAAGATTTACAAGTACATCTACTCCAATGCAATGGACTGTGATGAACCCAGATCATCAGCATCTAATAATTGGCACTGAGGCAATCCTTGTCTGAAGAACGCTGGCAGGAAGCAAGACCAAAACTCCTTGACAGAAAAATCACTTGCATTCATCAGGTGCAAGGACTGTTTGCCGAAACCCCGTTACTGTGGGAAGTGTGACGTTTCTATGCATCAACATCTAGTTTTTCACAACAGAGAGACTCTTATAGATGGGTTCTATAAACCTGTCCCTCCATCAACTGCTGTGCAAGAACTTAGTGGCCAAAATGTCATATATGACCAAGGTAGGAAGTACTTGAAAGCTTAAAATCATGTTCTTTTTTTTAAATATATTTTTCCTTTCATCTAGTGTGCTTGCTGCCAATTACACAACCTGAAAAAGTGTGTGATTGTGACCCTCAAAACCTGTCTGTTGTCGCTGGACGATCAGTTGCACTCATCTGTATAAATGGTACTGTATGACACGCAATATTTTGTATTGTATTTGTCTATTGGCATGGTTGTAATCAGACTACAGTTAATTCAATTTCATTTCATTTATACCCCAGAGATTTTAAAATATGTTGTTGAATAATTATTACAGCTGCATGTTCATTGGTTCTCTGTCATTGGTTATGGTAAAATCGCATGCGTGTAAACAAATAAATCATTTTATTTTTTAGTAGTTTTTTATTATAATAAAAAATGATTTATTATAATTTAACATTTGTGTTATTTAATTAATCGTTAGCCTTCCATATAAACTCTAAAACCCCCGCAGTTCCTTCACAAATACCATTCTGGAAAACCTTGACATAATATAATGTTAAGTTGTTAGTAACAACAAATGTAATATTTTTACTCTTTGTATTTTTATAATGACATGGTAAAAGATTATCCTATTGAAACAATTTAGGTCAAAAGTTGTCTGATTATTACCTAAAATGTGTAATGTAATGGATTCCAACTACTGTGATGGTTTCCAACTACAATTTTGTCATGTAATTTGGAATCAGTAATGGATAACATTTTGTAAGTAATCTACATCATGTCTCAAGAGTGTTAACGTGTGTACTATTTTGGTCCTTTGAATTTTTTTCAGGTCGCTATGACATGTTCCTGCCAGTTATGAATTGCAGAACATGTCTTGCGACATGGACACCTGAAGTGGGGGACCTGCTGTGTAGTGGTTACTGGCCAGGCACTGTCGGATTTCAAACCGTATACCAGCTAGAGAGTTTTTCTGGCCAATGACAAAGATGTAGCAACATTTGTTGATTGTGTTCGTGAGAAGATCAAGCCAGTAAGATATTTGTCAAAAGACTTAGGACTGTAGTCAGTAAATCCGGATTTACTTTGTGTATATATTTGATATGACTCAATGTTACAGGTAAATGGAAAAGGCACCTGTGGAACATCGACATGGGCTGCAGCCAGGGAGACCTCTAAGAAGACAAACTCCAAATGTGACGAAGAAGGCCTAGAGGTGGCAGTTTGCAGACAGCATATTGCTTAGAGGTCTGAACATGTTTAGGGGGGAGATATTTGCATACCCTCTGTTTTTGCAAAATGATCTGGCCACAAAAACAAATTGCAAGTTCTTCTGCACCGACATCATGTGTAGATATTGGCCTTATCTGCAAAAGGTTGCTCAAGCATTCCCAGAAATGAAAAAGTTGACTCAGATGAAGCCATTTCTTTCAGTCATGCATGCAAAGGGACATTCTACAAAATGTGAGGTAAATATATTTTCAAACAATATGGTAAGTTCTTTACCTGTTTGATGTTCTTGAACTTAATATTTGTGGTTTAGACATCTGGTGTGTATGATTTAGGTGCAGTGGGGTGGAAAAAAACAAACAGGGGCAGGCACTACCATTGGTGAAGAAGTTGAACAAGTAAACAGCTTTTTGTCCCGTGTGGCTCTAACTACAACATACATGAGTAAGGCTTGTAAGCCTTGTGAGCTCATGTATTGTGCTTTGGTAGCATTACAATTAAAACAGCTTGCTTTTTTCATGAATCATACTTTGAGACTAACCATCACTGCTCAAAAAGCTAATTTAATTCTTTCATCTTTACAGCACGAGTAGATATGATCACATTGCATGCCAGAGGATGGAATGAGCGAAAAAAAAGAAACCTGCACAAGTACTTGTCTACGCGGTACTTGAAGGTAAGTAAAAATAAAAAAATATTAATCAATGAAGATTGCATTTCATCTGACTGATGTTCACTGATAACTTGTACGTACTTAGTATCTTATACATTTAGGATTGCCAAAGTTTTGTGTGACGTTCCATTAATTATGCTTTTGAGACTATCCAAAAGACAAAGGAAGTCAAAGACGACATTGAGGCTATAAAGAAGTCCACGCAAAAGTCTGATGAGGAACTGCAACAGTGGGTTACTGATGTGAGACAGTGGGCAGTTGACAGTAAGTACTTGTTGCTGCCTCCTATACATTTAAAAATGATTGAATACGTTATTTTTCCTTGCTGGTTTGTGTTTTAACACCTGACTCCTCTAGTGACATTGAATGACCAAACCAAACAATAAAACAATTGGCATAATTGGGAATCTTTCTCTTTTTAAAGTAAACTTAGGTGATTAAACTTTCTCCCTCAAAACTTCATTATACTTATTCACCCTTAAAAAATTAGCAAACTGAGCAAATGTTACCAGATTCTTTGGCAGAAAATTTGTTGATATCCATTGTCAGTATTTTAGATTAGATTAGATTTAGATTAGATTCAACTTTATTGTCATTACACATATACAAGTACAGTGTAACGAAATGTAGTTTAGGTCTAACCAGAAGTGCAATTAGCAAGTGCATGATATACAGTGTGAATAAATACAGAATACAATATTAGGAAAATACTATACAATGGGCATAAAAAAATTATTTTCATATATTCTTATGACATTCTTATTGAATACTTATTTTTTCACTAAATGTTAACCACCTTATCTCTAAAAATGTCTATATTAGGTGTTTTATAGAAATAGTATAATTGTTCTATTTTTGATGGAACAGAAGTGCATAATACTGATCAAATACCTTTACAAAATATTTACAGCTCCAGATGACCTCCGAACAGATGATCCAGTGGCGTTGCAACATCTGATTGAAGGCCTATTCTTGGGCATTCAGCAGAAAAAGAGGGATCTGTATCGAGTAACCGGTAAGTAGGCTCCATGCCTAGGGTTGGGTATTTTGACGATTTTGAATTCCGATTCTGCTTACCGATTCTTATCGATTCCCAGTTTTGATTCCATAGTTGAAGCAAAACTTTGACCTGTATGGTCATTTTAGCCTGCTTATTGACAGGTTTGCCAAAAGTATTAGTTTATGAGCACCATTCTGTGTATATATACACATAGCAACCATGTTTTGTCTGATTTATTAAAATTTTTATTACCATAGTTTAATACCAACTATCATGGTTAAACTGTAGGTACTATAATGAATCTATGTTAAATTTTTGTATTTCATGTGCTTTATCAGAAGTTAACACATGCACATTTCTGAATGCACACAGGAATTGTGTGTAATTGTAAAGTGTAATTTAAATTTCAAGTGTTCGATTCCTATTCGATTCGATTCCGAATTTGAATCGATTTTCAATTCCCAACCCTGTCCATGCCCTCATGTACTTGTGGGGTTAATTTTAAAATGTGATATGTATTGATATTATTAAGTTATTTAAAAGTTATCACATCTGAACGCTGAACTCTCACATCTACAGTACACTGTGCACATAAAACCATTATTAACCTTTATACTGTGAGTGTACATTGAGTAAACAGTCCTAACTCTGCCTACATGTCCAATGTTACCAGCACCCAACTCCCTGGATAACTTGAAAATTGGTCACATTAAAGGTTATCTATTATGGTTTTATGACCACAGTTGTATTATTGTAGTTGAAATATTCTACAATTGCATTTTTAATCTCTGATGTTCTGTGAGCTCTATACCATAGTTTGTAAGACGCCATTAGCACAATGACCTTCATTCGTATCCTCCTGAAACCTCTTTTCGTGGTGTTTTTTGCTGCAGACCGTAACAAACAGCGACACAAAATGCGAAGACGGATTGGAGAGGATAAGAAAAAGCTGTTTAATGCCATATCCCAATACAATGGTCTTCCAACCACAGCAGAATCTGTAGGTTCAATTGAAGACCTTCTGGCAACAGAAAGTCCTATCTGGCCTTGGGATTCTGGTATGTAAAGTTTGACATGAATCATTTTGCTGAATCCTCTTCAAACACTAACTTCATTAAACTCTGACTTTCAAAGGAAAGGCCCATGTGCTTTTCCTTTGATTCAGACCATAGAAATGCACAGACATCATTGCATTCTTTAAACTTTTTTAGCTCACTCAAACTACGCTCCAGAGGAAGTTACCACAGGTCACTCCTCAGAGTAATGTGTCAAGTCGGTTTGTCCTTTTGTTTACCCACACTGTAGATATAACACCAGTCACTTGTTGCCTATAGGTACAGAGAACTGTACCACTAACATCTGATTTTACTAACAAAAGGCATTAAGATTAGTAGTATTATATTATCTAGGTTAATTCAATTGGTTATTTGTCTTTGTAGAACCTGACACTTCCTTAGGCATGAAGAAGAAAGTATTTGACAAGGTGATGCAGCTGGAGAGACTGATTGAGGAAGAGGCTGTACTTGTAGAGGAAATTAAACGACATTGGACCATCTTACAAGAACCTACAGGGCCTTGAAGGACCAGGCTAGTGCACTGTCAGATGACCTGGCCACACATAGTGAGTACTCATTTCTAAATGCTGTTTACTTAGTATAGCCTAGTTATAATAAACTGCTTTAAAGATGATAATACCTGGAAAGTCCCAAATTGATGTATCGGTGCATACTTCTTAACACTTTCTTATTGTCTATCCCAAATTTTAGGCTACCCTTCAGGACTTTCTGGTGAAGCTTACCGTGGCCTATACAGTGCTGTCCTACAAAAACGTGAGGAGATCAAGAGAGACCTGGTGGCTGTGAAAGAAACGTATTCCCAAATAGTGTTAGGTGGCAATGATGGACCTGTTGTTGAAGAAGATGAAGACCCATTTCAGCATGCCTCCAAAGATGCCTCTACCGATGATGAATTATAGATTTGACTAGAGTTTGGACTGGTCTTCTTACTCTGGGTGGCTCAAGTTTGCTGGGTGCAGTAATTTACTCCTCTCCTGTAAAAGAAGCAACTTAACTCAGACTTTTTCTGGTCTACTTAGCCAGGTTGATTAATCTATTTTGTGAAGCCATGTTTTCTCCCCATTGTAAAGAATAAAACGTTGACCCTGAATGTTCTATCACTGCCTGACTGAGTCTTGCTTCCTTAATTACAAAATATCGTTTTTACGTCACAGTTTGGTTATAGTTTGTAATTTTTTCTTGTACAAATTTGTTCTCTACATACTTTACTACATTAACACATGGATCGATAACAGAATAACAATACAACAAAAATATTATCACATGCAATACATAAAATTCCCTTTCTGTCGGTCTCTCGACGTTGTGCCGAAGACGACAGATGGGGTTCGCCCTTGAGAACCAATCAACTCTGACTACTATAGAAAAGGCCAATGAAATTTGGCGAATGCAATTTGCATGCCGGGCTCCGCCCCCGGATGTCCGGTATAAAAGGAAGCCGGCATGCAGCATTCACTCATCTTTTGTTCTTCAGAGCCCTCGCTCATGACTACGAACAAAAAGAATTCAACGAATTCCTCTTCTACTTCGCCGGATCTACGACGCAGAGCAGCGGATCGTCCCTTCCTGCAGCGACCTTCTCCTGGGCGTCTCGGCGGTTCTGGAGGTGATAGAGATTTTTTCTAAAAGGTCCTTTTTAGGACTGAGCATTTCCAGCGCGGCATGTCCCGCTGTTCTCTTGGGTGCGGCACCCTCATCGAGGAGGGGGATGGACACGATCGCTGCATTAGGTGTCTGGGCGTCCAGCACACTGAAGCAGCGTTCGTTGACACATCTGCCCGCACTGCGGGCGGATTGTCACTCAGAAATTGCGGTCACGGGTGGCTGTCTTCCTACGGGAACCAGCCACCATTTCGTCTGCTACCCGGGCTGTGACATCTGTGGCTTTGGCCCCGATGACCACCCACGTAGCAGCGTTAGTGATATGGGGAACTCTGCGAACGTAAACCCGCCAGCCAAGTGCTCACGGGCCGATCGCACCCCGATTCGCTCTTCTGAACGTTCCCCGACCGGCGGTGGCATACCGTTCGGATCCTTAGGCACGCACTCGGAAACGATGTGTGACGTAGATGAGATGTCGTTCGCAGCATCGGAGGGAGACTGGCATCCGACTCTGACGAATCCGAGCTCCCCCCCCAGGGGGGTCGAGCTCAGGAGGAAGCAGAAGTGATGTCAACCATGCTAATCCGGGGATACGTGGTTCCTGGAGGCGGAGCGCGGTGCAAACCGCGCCCACCCCGGGTGCCATTTGTTTCCCGGAGGTGCATGAGGAGCTGTGTAAAACTAGGAGCGCTCCACGGACCGCTCCGGTCGAAACAGCTCCGGCTCCCTCACTTCCCTCGAGGGTGGGGCAGCCAAAGGCTACGTCGAGATCCCCCGGGTGGAACGTGCGGCTGCGGTGCATCTGTGCCGCAGACGGCTGCCGCCTGGGGATAATCGGCCACGCCTACCGTCCAACGCGTGTAGGACTTCGACATCTATGGTGCCGAAGCCTTGCGCTGCCGCGGGCCGGGCTGCCTCCTCTCTCTACGCCATGGCCATCCTGCAGGTCCGCCAGGCCAGGGCGTTAAGAGAGCTCCACGAGGGTAAGGCCGACCCAGGTATAATGCAGGATTTCTGTGCCGCCACTGACAGCGCTCTACGGAGCGACCAAGGTGGCGGCACGGGACCTGGGTCGGACGATGTCCACAGAAGTGGTCCACGAGAGTCACCCCCGGCTGAACCTTGCGCAGATGAGTGACACCGAGAAAGTCCGCTTTCTTGATACACCCGTCTCGCAGGGTGGGCTGTTGGTACACCGTCGAGGACTGCGCTCAGCAGTTTTTGACGGTGAAGAAGCAGACAGTGGCGATTAGCCACATTTTTACCACGCTGCGACTCGGCCGCCCTCAAGCCTCCGAGATCTCACGTCATGTCTGTTTCCCGGCAGCCCAGGACCCCTTCCACATCGGCTCCGGTTACTGTGCCCCCACAGGTGGCACCCCGGAAGTCGAGGGGGAAACCTCACCCCGTCAGCTAACTTCTCACGAGAAGTGACACTGACGGGAAGACCCCAGGGGCAGCAACATCGGGCCCGACCTTCACAGCTACGGCTCTGATCAGTCGGTACGGGACGGCTCCTGCCGTCACCAAAGCCGGGCCCTTCTCAGGGCCTGGCGCCCACTTACTCACAGAGAGTTTTCTGTTTCCCCTGGGAGTTCATTCCTGCCGATCGCACACTCCACTGGACTGTGCCCGGCAAACCCGACCCCACGCCCTGGCGAGGCGTAGGGTCGTACACACACGACAGCTGCTACCACTCTCAAAGACAGTGCGTGCAGCTGTCCCGCCAGGCAGGTAAGTAGGCAGAGCCAACCTTCCCTCCGGGGCCCCCCTCCCCGCGACAGGGTTAGCTCCGCCAGCCATCGAACCACCCTCTATGGGAATGGTGAAGCAGACCGTCCCCTTGGTCCCCCTGTCACAGTCCCCGGGAGCTTGAGAGCTGCCCACACTGTCTCGGTGGCTAAGGCAGACGGTCCGTCTTGGTTACTCGATCCAGTTCGCCAGAGACTCTCCCAAGTTTTGGGGCATCATCTCTCCCTCTGTCTGAGGCTAGGGACGCCTACATACTTCGGGTAGAGGTCACCACCCTTCTGGCAAACAGGCATCGAGTTCGTCCCTCAAACCAAGATGTTCGGTGGGTTACATCCCGCACTTCATCGTTCCCAAGAAAGACGGCGGGTTGCGCCCCGGAGGTCTGCGTACCCTGAACTAAGCACCTTCACAAGCTGCTGCTCAGGATGCTCACGCAGAGGCGCGTCCTGACATCCATCAGGTGTCAGGATTGGTTCGTGGCAATCGACCTGAAATCCCTTTCGGTCTGTCCCTGTCTCCACGGTCTTCACGAAGATCGTGGAAGCCGCCCTTTCTCCCTGAGGGGAGGAAGGTGTGCGGGTACTTAACTATCTCAACGACTGGCCTATCCTGACACACTCGTGAGATCTGTTATGTATACAAGGGGCCTGGTGCTCCGGCACCCAGATCGATTGGGAACCCAGGTCAACCGAGGAAAGGACAAGCTCTCCCCAGGGCAGAGCATCCTCTTTCTCGGTAGGGAACTCAACTCTGTCACCATGTCGGCGCAACTGTCCGCAGTACGCGCCCAGCCGGTGTTGAACTGCCTGGAACATTTCAGGCAGACAGCGGTCCCCCTGAAACGATTCAGAGGCTCCTGGGCATGGCGTCCTCGTCGGGTGAGACCCCTCGGGTTGATGCACATGAGACCGCTCCAACACTGGCTTCAGAGTCGAGTTCCGAGGAGAGCGTGGCACACCGGCAGCAGGCGCATGGTGATGACGCCCGGCGGCCGACGCACCAAAACCCCTGGTCTTCCATGACTTTTTCGACGGACTAAGGTCCCTCAGGGCAGGTTATGAGGCAAGTCGTGGTGACGACGGACGCCTCCCTGCAGGGGTGCGGTGCAGTGTGTAACGGGCACGCAGGCGGGGCATTGGGCGAACCCCCACCTGCGCTGGCATATCAATTGCCAGGAGTTGTGGGCAGTGCTACTTGCACTGAGCAGGCTGCGGCCTCTCGTGCGGGACAAGCACGTGCTGGTCCGAGGACGGCACTACAGCTGTAGCGTACATCAGATCTTAGGGTGGCGTTTGCTCACAGCAGCTAACACAACTTGCTCGACGCCTCCTCCGGTGGAGTCAACAGGTGATCCGTTCCCTGTGGGCCACACTCACCTCGGGCAAACTGAACTAGACAGCCGACGCGCTCTCTTGTCAGTTTATGCCTCGTAGAGAGTGGCGACTCCACCCCCGCGTAGGCCGCTTGGTACTCCCTGTCCGAGGCTCTCGACACGGATATCCTTGCGCACAGCTGACCGCGGGACGGGCGGAAGCACACCTTCCCCCCCCCGGAGCCTCCTTGCACAGACACTGTGCAAGGCCAGGGAAGAGGAGCACCAAGTGTTATTGGTTACACCGCACTGGTCTAACCGCACTTGGCGTCAGAGCTGATGCTCTGGACAGCGACTCCCCCTGACCCATTCCCCTGACAGAGGACCTGCTCTCTCAGGGGAAGGACACGTTCTGGCATCCCAGATCAGACCTCTGGAACACCATGTCTGGTCTCTAGACGGGACGAGAAGATCCTGAGTTGGCTACTCCCCCTCTATGGCGGAGACCATCACCCAGGCTAGGGCCCCATCTACTAGGCGGTTACACGCCTCTAGACGGCGCCGCTTCTTGTCCTGGTGTCTCTCTCAACGAGAAAGACCCACTGAGGTGCTCGATCAGGATTGTGTTGTCCTTCTTACGAGACTGGAGACTAACATCTCCCCTCCACACTGAGTGTGTATGTAGTCGCTGTCGCCACTCATCACGACTCAGTTGATGGAAAGTTTCTAGGATGACATGACCTGGTCACCACCAGGTTCCTAAGGGGTGCGAGAGGGCGGCTCCCGCCTCATCTCCGCTCCATACCCTCTTGGGACCCTAAGGGGTCCTCGGGGGGGCCTCTGGGCCCCCCAAGAGCCCCTCGGAGGTTCCGATCTTCCTCACCCGAGTAAGACGGCCCTCCTGATGGCGCTCGCTTCCTTCAAGAGGTAGGGCACCTCCGAGCATCCTCCGTGTCCCCGGATTGCCTTGAATTCGGCCCTGGTAGCTCTCACGTTATCTTGAGACCCAGGCCCGGATGCGTGCCCAAAAAAGTTCCCACTACTCCCTTACGGGGCGAAGTGGTGAACTTGCAGGCGCTCCCCATTGGGGAGGAAGACCCAACCCCATCCGTGTTGTGTCCTGGACCGCACGCAGGGCCTCAGTAGCTCTGACCAGCTCCTTGTCTGTATTGGAGGACAGCAGAGGGGAAGGCTGTCTCCAAGCAGAGGTTGGCGCACTGAGTCGTGGATGCCGTTACGACGACATTCCAATCTCAGAATCTCCCATGCCCACTGAGGGGGGTATAGCCACCTCCTGGGCACTGGCAGAAGCGCCTCTCTAGCAGACATCTGTAGAGCTGCGGGTAGGGCTACGCCCAAACACCTTTGCAAGGGTTAAACAACCTTAGCGTAAACCCGGTGTCAGCCCACGTCCTGCGTGGCAACATGTAGGACTGGCATCCGGCGGGGCGTATGCCTGCGAAAGCATCACCCCACCCTCTAGGAGGCTGGGTCAGTGTGCTATCTACCTCTCTCCTTACCCTACTCTGGCTAAGGACAGGTACCCTATCCGCTTCCCTTCTTACCCAACCACTTGGTTAAGAATAGGCATTCTATCCATCACTAAGCAAGCACCACCTGGGGGTTGGCTGGGCAGAGCAGCCTTCCCCCTTAGGCCGGGATAACATGTGAGCCATCCCCTGGCTCTAACCGGACCTAGTGCTACCGGACGCCTGTAACACCCCCCCCCCGTGGGCTGTTCCGTCTGATGTATCCTCATGATATGGTTCCCACTCCTGGTAACCCATGAGCTTCCCCAGGTGGACCTCCACCTCGCGGTTAACTACTCAGCCCGCACGTTCCATGCGTTCTCCTCCAAGGACGAGACCATACCTTATCCACCGTATTCCTCCCCACGGGTAGGAGGTGGCCTCTGCAGCGCATCCCTAATTAAGGAAGTTGCGCTTACCCGGTGTAAACCCGAGCCGGACGGCCTCTCGCCAGTAGAGAGCTAAGGCCTCCGTCCGTGAAAGGTTACCGGTCAGGGCTGTTCCCATCTTCTCCAAGAAAGCTCTGGAACCCCCCGACCACCACACTGGAAGGTTACAGTTTCGCGAAAGCATCGAGCTGACACGCCCAGGCCTGTTACCGTCGCTTCGCTAGAGATTGTGACGCGATACAGCGTTGTGGCGTTTTCCATAGAGAACCCCATCTGTCGTCTTCGACACAACGTCGAGAGACCGACAGAAAGGGAACGTCTCGGTTACGTATGTAACCTCGGTTCCCTGATGGAGGGAACGAGACGTTGTGTCCCTTATGCCACTAACACGTATCGTATTCTGCTGCAGTCGTGAGAGGCTCTCAGGCTCTCAGGCTCTTCAGAACAAAAGGTGAGTGAATGCTGCACGCCGGCTTCCTTTTATACCGGACATCCGGGGGCGGAGCCCGGCATGCAAATTGCATTCGCCAAATTTCATTGGCCTTTTCTATAGTAGTCAGAGTTGATTGGTTCTCAAGGGCGAACCCCATCTGTCGTCTTCGACACAACGTCTCGTTCCCTCCACATACGTAACCGAGACGTTTCACTGAACTTTTTGATAATAGGCTTAATAAGTTAAATGTTCTGTGATAGTGCTTATATATTTCATTTAGCCTTCCTCTTATGGTACAGACAAACCAAACTTTGCTTTTGAAAAAAACATGGATGCAAACAACTGTAGGACGATGTCATATACCTTATGGACTGCGACATCATTGAGGACGGCGAGGAAAAAACAAAGACATCTTATGGGATGCCATCACACAAGCATGCATACACTGAAAGATGGGTAGAGAATCACCACATTTTATTTCCATTCTTGTAACACTTTCCACTATTTTGCCTCTACACAATTACAATATTTATACATCTTCCAAAATGAACTTAAGATCTAACCACAAAACCCATTTATATACTTGCTGCCATTATTTTAATTAATAAAACCATTTATGCTTTTTTTCAAATGAACCACCTAAATGCAGTGTAATTTATGTTTTGGATGCAGTAAAACTCCTATATACTCTGTTGATAGATAGTTTAAGACCCCTATTTTAAACCCCTATTTTGTGTAACTGTTGTGCTCATGTTTTTACTTCGCTGCTCTATAATATCCGAAATCAATCAACATCTTTTCTTGTTCCTAATACAGATCATCTAAATACAGTGTTACTGTACATTAATCTACAACAATAAATATGTTTCACTAAAAAATACTTTTGAGCTACTATAACTAAAGTCTTTGGGAAAAACAGGTGTGGAAGAAATGGATGCAGTCACCACATAACTAATATCTGTTTTGTCAAAAATGTACAGTAGTCAAAGGGGTTTCAAATCAATGGATTTATTAAAGACAAAATAGAAAACATAGAAAACATTCAACATTCCACTTTCCTGCAGTGTTTAGCTCCAACTTTGATCAAACTCACCCACCTGTGATTTTCTAATGATCCTTAAGACACTGATTAGCATGCTCAGGTATGGTTTGATTTGAGTTACAGCTAAACTCTGGTTTGAGAATCACTAGCCTATAGGAAACAGGTTTTGAAAAGACCTCTTTTGGTTTGAGCCAGAATCGATTTTGTTTGTATTTGCCTAGTTGCATTACAGGGCTGCCTACACAAAACCGGCATGGGCTTAAACGTACAAAAGTTGCCCTGGGCCTGAACAGCCTGGCCCATACTGGGCCATCATTGGATTTATGTGGGGTGGTCCGCTAGTGTAGTGAGCCCAAAGTTGTGGGCCCCGCCTGCGGAAACCAACACTGGGCCTGTTTAGGTTTGGTGTAGGCTGGCCCTAGCCCACTGTGCCCGCAAAAGGCCAACATTGGCTTCACAGGGACATCTTTGCAGGGTATTTACAGCCATTCTTTGCTAACCGGAAGAACTACAAAAATGGTGCCACTTTGTATCAAGCCACATGGCACTGCTAGAAGGAATCATATTTTTAAATAAATATTACTTATTACTTAAAATTGGAAGGTATAAACAATGAATTAAGTATACACTGAAGGGGTTAAGGGGTTTGCAATCACATCTGTGTGATAATATTTTAAATACCCCATGTCTGTAGCCTCTTCTGTTCATGAATGATAAGGCTTTCAACATGCAATGAGGTCAAGTTGCAAAGCAGGAGCCATTTACAATCTTTATACTGACATGTGACTCTTTCCATGTCGAGACCTTTACGACGATGTATTTTGTTTGGTCTTATTATAAGCTTTCATTTCAATAATTCATGGACACTGCCCTGTGGCCTTTGGTGTCCCGACCTCACCCTTCACAGGCAATGCCATCAACAATGTGTTTATTAAAGTAGTGAACATACGTATGTACCACACCCAAGACAATTTAAGTGTTTATGCATGAGTCATGAACTTGTGAGCATCTGCAGTAGTCTAAAAAGTCAGACAAATGGTATGGTATGGTATTTTCATAGGAAGTTTACACAACAGACATTAATGCCATTATTATTGTGTTTATTACAGCAATAAACATATGCATAAAGACAAATGAATACATTTCTCTGTACAGTTTTACAGGATGTCGGTGAAAGTGGATCTGATTTATGTCTATATTGATGTACACTTAGATGATGCGATATGGAAAGCATTACAGAAAAACGTCTATGATTTAAATTCCATTTGATGGTGTTCATCAACAAGTATGCTTAAACAACAAACAGCATGTATGCATCAAGACAAATGAAGACATTTCCACATAATTGCATGCATAGCCTACATACACACACAATAATACACAAAATAATTTCCCTTAAAATCTGCACAATTTAAGTGTGTGAAAAAATTAATGCATTGTAATAACATGCTAAATTACTTAAGAAATTAGCATGATTAACTTGCTATTTGGGGACGCCAGTCTGGAGAAACTGCAGCTTTGTTGTCACAAAAAAGGAGAACCAAGCTATAAAGAATAGTCCAATTTTAGTATTTGCAAATTCCTTCTTTAATTTTTGAGTTTATCTTAATAATAGCTTAGAATTGCCATTCTTTATGTGCTGGACACGGAAAAACAATAAATAGATAATCTGAACAATCTAGCAAAGGGCCAGTATTTATACTGTCATTACATTCCTGTAGATATTTTGGCCTTGATTATCTGTAAGCTATGGGTGACAACACTTAGTAGATTTAGTTTAAAATTGCACTATTTTCAAAGAGTTGGGTTTGTAATGAGCCCTATCTACTGTAAATCACCTCAAAAAAGGGCTGTTTAATATAAGGAAAGTCTATTTTGTGCACATCTTCAGCGCCTGAGAGTTGTCCTCAATCTCCTCCATAACGGCTATACTGCTGTATGCATTTACAGCATGTTGGTGTTGACTACTGAGTGAGTGGTACCACCGATTGAGAAGACAGTTGACTGCATATGTAGCATCCTTTGTCAAGTCACCCAAACCTGTAGAGGAATGTAAAAAAACAGAAAGAAAAATCATCATACAGCAGACAATGCCCAAAAAACATGACAATTTCAAATATCTACAAGATCTACTAGAATGCTTCTAGAATGCTACATTTGCAACATCAAAATAACCTATTAATCCTTATCTTTACTTATCACAAGATGCAACTGTAACATTGTGCACACTGATGCTGAATATCTGGCCATTTCAGTGCCTGATCAGACCTAAAGTTCAAAGTTGTACTGTACGTACAGCAGAGTTCATGTCAAATCAACAGTACGTTATATTTTAAAATGTTTATGGAAAGTTGGAGCAAACCACTGCTGAATGTGTGTGACCTTCGAGCCCTTAGGCAGGACTGCTTAAGAAACTATCATGCTTCTGTGTCATATATATAGCCACATGAACAATTGTTTATATCTGAGACACATCTTTTTAGTGATAGCATTGTTTCTTTACAATGTAACCAATTCCAAGATATCATACAAGTGACTAAAATGTGGATGGAGAGCTTGTGAAATTGTGATAGTTAAGCATTTCATTTGTGATTACTACTGCAGAATAACATGGTGCAGATATCATGATTCCTTTTTACAATAATATTCGATAGTCAGTTTCTCCTGAAAAAAAGTGATTGACACAAATATCAGATGATGTTCATAATTTTCTTACCATCTGCCCATGCTCTCATTTACAGGTGAAGGTGAGCTTTCAGGGTTTCCAGGTCCCAAGGGGGATCTGTGTAGCTTTAAAAGTCTAAAATGACGAAAATAATTATTATTAGTATGAACCATTATTTGTTATCTGATAATTTTATCACCATAGTAGTTTATTCTGTTCAATCCTGTCCATCTTGTGTGAAGCCATTAACATGTTTCTTGTAAATAGAAACATGTGTCTTTCTTAGGTATTTCTATTTAATGTAATTATTTGCCAATATTAAATCTATTTGGTGTTTTGAATGCATAATTATTGCACGGCCAATGAATAATAGATCAAAAGATAAAACTACTACTGCCATGGCTTCTTCTGGTCTTTTATCCAAATACAGATATACTGTATTATTGCACATCTACACAGCATGCCAACTACTTTTCCACTACCTGCCCTAGGGTGGAACCAGCACCATTGTGATGTTCTCTGCTCACCATGTCTGCAGACTGCCAACTCCAGTTCCTCCTCATCCACCTTCTTGCTGGATCTGTGGGAATTCTCTCTGGCTGCCAACCAAGCCCCAACACAAATGCGCATTCCAGTGACCTACATTTTCGAAAAATCGTAACTGACAAATGATTATTATGTCATGATTGAACAATTGTATGAAATAGGTATATGAAAAATGGAAAGACTAATTTGTGAACAAATAACTATACATTCTCAAATGTGTTCACATCGTTACCACTTTCAGATCTGAAAAAAAAATAATAATAATTTGAACTAACATTTAAGATTTGACACGGATAAAGGTAACTTGGTGTACAATACATAGTTGTGTATTTTGCCATTCACGTGTGAATGTGTACATTCTTGAATACCTTGCAATATACTTTCAACAGTAATGTTTGCAGTTTCCTTCAACCAAACTGTAAGCATTGCTGGGGTGCAGGCAGGACAGCTAAATTGCTCTTGCAGATGGACTCAAATTCCATATTGAACAGCAACATTTTGGAAGTTTTAAAGGCAACACATGCAACATTAAATTTGCAAGACATACTGTAAGTGACATACCATGTCCAATAATGATGCATACAACACTGACAACTGATTTTTATTAGGTTATTCCTGAAGGTATATACATTTTAGGCAATGAAAAACAAGCAGCATTTTTAAATTAATTTAAAAAAGATTAATTCATTCTTCAAGAAAAGAAGAAGGCTCCCATGAGTCCTTCCATTTGGTCCCACTGTAAGAGACAACGTTTTGAGTAAAAATTTACATTTGCTGAGTAACTCTGTCAGGCAAGCAAATAGTTATATCACTTTATGAAATATAACAATTGTAAACATTTTGTAACATTTCAGTGAACTATTGACATTGTTATAGTTACCCAAAATATTTAAACTGTTGTATATGGTGTGTATGTAATAAACTGTAGATTAGTACACGTACCAGGTCTTGCATGGAACCCAACGAATGAGGACCTCCTCTGTTCCCTATAGAACAAACAAAAAACAAACATGATCACAACACAAGTGTCCACAACACAAAATCCAGCCACGTGTGTCTTGGCACAAATCTTGCAATTGTGATGGTAAAATGTACAGTTTTCATGTCATGAATGCACCACAGATTATCGAGATAAATAAGTAAGATTGACTGTTACAAGATGGTGTTTTAAAGTGTTAAAAATACATGAAGTCAAGACATAAAACATCACGTCTTTATTTAAATAGTGCTTTTTTACAATGCAAATTGTGTAGCAGCTCTAGAAAAACGGGTGGCAATGTCCAGCTTAATTAAGTTCAGTATTTATTGATTAGTTTTTACTTAGTTCATGTGTCAAAACAGCAGCTCTGAAGAGAACAATGATGTCATGATCCAGCTCAGTAACAATTACATGAATACATTGTTGGGGCCAAATGCGTTTTTATTAAATACAAAGAATTCAAAGTGATTCAGTTTCAATTCATGTTAACTTCACATTCAGCATATTCAGAGTGTTATACTTTTTTTATCTATGCGGTAACGTTTTCAGGGCTTCTGCAAGTTTCAACAAGACCATTATTAATTAAATGTAAAAATGTATTAAAGGTTCATGTTAATACTTGCAAAAGGTATAAAGGCTATGAAGGAAAATCAAAGGATGTTAATTTACAGAACTGTGTGTAAATGTAGGTTTCATACTGGTCAGACAAATAACAAAGGCCTAGAACAAGTAGCATTAAATAAACGGCAACATAATTACCCAGTCAACACATGAGGTCATTGGATGATTATAGTGATGTCACTATGTTATTATGTTAGTAATATGTAAGCTCAATGTGAATTTATTTTATTTAGTCACCATTATGGTGATCAGTGTTTGCTTTAACTGGACTATTCACCCTTAACTTTTACATAATAGTTTTTCTTTGCTTGTTGTCATTGTTTATGGTTTATGAATCACAATTGTTATAGCTAAGAAAAAACCTGAAGATCTGAAAATACTGGGTATAGCGGTTCATCTCATGTTGTATTTTTAGTCTGGTTATCATTTTTACATGATTTTACAATTTGAAGCTAAGCAATGTTTGGAAGGATTTTAAGCGGATTTTTTTAAGCAGTCTATGACTGCAAGTACATCGATATAAAGCAAGACTGTGTGAAATGGCTTTAGAAAGACAAACCTCTCTCACTCTTTTTTTCAAAACCTTGGAGTAGTCAAAGTTGTTTTGGCTCACTCTCCTACAGCATTCAGTACACTCATCTGAAAGATAAGCAATATTATTTTGAAATAAGTATATTGCTAAATAAAATAAAAAACAAACAGTGACTGCAGAATCAAAGTGTAGTTAATAAATCATATTATTGTACATTTACATTTATGCATTTGGCAGACGCTTTTATCCAAAGCTGTCAATGCAATGCTCTTACCACTGAGCTACAGGAAAGCTACAGTTGTAAATGTAAATACAGAAAATGTACTTAACACTTTTTTTTTCTTGCTGGCTTCCATCTGTTGGACTGGATCTGTATCAAGATATCACACTTTATTATACAGTAAGTTATTACTTATTAAGAATGTCAAGGGTTCAGACACACTTTACTGATTATTAAGGACATACAGTATACTTCACTTCTTGGTCTATTTTTAGCCTTCTGGCCATGGGGTCTTTTGGCTTCTGATGAGCCTGTGATATCAATGCCAGTAGCTTCTGGGGGGCTGGTGGGAGTAGCTTCTGGGGGCTTTGGGGGGCTGGTGGGTAGCTTCTGGGGGCTGGTGGCAGTAGCTTCTGGGGGGGCTGGTGGCAGTGGCTTCTGGGGCTTTCTGGAGGAGTAGCTTCTGGGGGGCTGGTGGTAGTAGCTTCTGGAGGGCCGGTGGCAGTGGCTTCTGGGGGCAGTGGCTTCTGGGGGGCTGGTGGCAGTGGCTTCTGGGGGATGGTGGTAGCAGGGCTGGTGGCTTCTGGAGTAGCTTCTGGGGCCGGTGGCAGTGGCTTCTGGGGGGAGTGGCTTCTGGGGGATGGTGGCAGTAGCTTCTGGAGGGCTGGTGGCAGTAGCTTCTGGGGGCTGGTGGTAGTAGCTTCTGGAGGGCCGGGGCAGTGGCTTCTGGGGGGATGGTGGCATAGCTTCTGGAGGCTGGTGGCAGTAGCTAGTAGCTTCTGGAGGGCCGGTGGCAGTAGCTTCTGGGGGTGGGCTAGTAGCTTTCTGGGGGCTGGTGGTAGTAGCTTCTGGGGGGCTATAGCTTCTGGGGGTGGTGGCTGGTGAGTAGCTTCTGGGGGGCTGTGGTAGTAGCTTCTGAAGGGACGGTGGCAGTAGCTTCTGGAGGGCTGGCAGTAGCTTCTGGGGGCTGTTGGCAGTAGCTTCTGGAGGGTCAGCAGTTTCTGTGCCACTTGTGGCCTTCTTCTGTCTTTGACAATGAACTTGCAGACAAGACAAAGATCAAAATCAAGAAGAATTAAACCCACTTTGCCTACGACTAATTATTGAAAACACAAAGATGACCTGAATGCAAGTGGGTGTAAGAGGCTAGTATTTATAATAGAATTGGTTTCTACATTACATGTGTGTTGTGTTATGTTATGATTGAAAAGAGCCATTAAGGATCTACAGTGTATGTTAACAGATCTAGTCATCAAGGCAATACTGTATCTTACCGTTTGATCAGAGCGTTCTAAATTTTCATGATTATGACAGGGGGATAATGCTACAGAAGCTGCAACTAGTTGTATACAAAGAGGGGGTATCCTACCCCAAAATATTAAATGTATTCTCCTGCTTCTATGACTTTTTAGTACCAAATTTCTCCAAAGGTGTTTAAGGTGAGGTCTCAACATGATAAATGGTCAAGCAGAGTTTATATAAATTAATATTACTTTTTCTCCGTTTCTCCCACAACACAACATTTGTGTTTGTGAAGGAGGCTCAAATTTTCCTAACTAACTTATGAGAAGAAGACTGTTCAAAGCTGTTGTGGAGAGGGAAATGTAGTAGATCTTTCTTTTCATCTACGGTAAAAGTTTACAATAGAGTTCCTCATATCATATTCTGTCTCAAACTGATTGTTTTAAGGAAATGGAGCAAAATCTGTGATTAAATGGATACATAAATGAAACAATAACGACATTACATCCAGGTCCTTAGAGCTATCAAAGATCTGTCCCATGGCCAGAATTGAAAGAATGCTAGCTTCAAAACATTGTTTCCACAGGAAGATCAATTCATACCAAAAGCTATGAGCCAGAAAGCATAAACTACATGTACAGTATACTGCCCCTATCAGGAATAGGTAGATCATTTTTTACTTTAACTTTAATCAGGGGCAATTCAAAGACCTAAAACATGTCTTCTCCCATCAGTTGTAATTAATGTCACAAAACATTCTGCCTAAATACTGTTTATCTATTTTGTTGACTTCAGGCAATAGTATTATTTTGCAATGGAGCCACCACATGCTGCTTTATCCTATTATGGCTTAATGTAATGCTCACCCTTTGCATCTATATGAAAAATTAAGAGAATGAAACATGTGGGTAATTCAGTGTTTCCAGATTACAGACCTTAATATTAGTACAAAAAAACTTACTCTTTAGCACTGCTTCATACATCATTTTAACCCTCTGAAACAAATCGGGATCCAAAACGTAATCCCCTCCAAGGATGACATCGGCCACCAAGTTTCCCTTGAATTTCTTCCCCAAAAGTAGTATGGGAAAGAAATCAAGGGCAGCAAGTTTGTCAAGCTGAAATAAAAACTTTATATTAAAAAACATGCACAGAATACAATAATTTGACTTAAATATTAATTTCATTTCATTTCAGTTTAATGGTCATATTTATTGAAAAAAACCTCTTAAAAGGTGCCACTTATATGTAGGCATGGGCCTAATACCGGTTTCAAGGTATACCGAGGTTTAAAAGAGTTTAGGTTTCAAAACCACAAAAAAAATTATGTGATACAGTTTCTAAGGTATGAGCTGTGTTTGCACAAAAATAGATAATTAAATCATGTAATTCAATGTTTGATGTTTATGTCTAATATAAATATATTTTTTAAGAATATTGTCATTTTAAGGCTTTATTCTTACCTGACACACATGTTATATATGTTGGTTCAAAATGAAATGTATTGTGTCCAGTTGAAAAGTTGTTTGTTGTGTACGCATACATTTGAAGGTAACACATTTAAGTGTTGTAATAGCAATACCGTGAAACCGTGGTATTTTTTTTTGATTTTAGTTATACCGCCCAAATCTCATACCGGCCCATGCATACTTATATCAAGAAATTAACTACTACTGGTTTATAACTAAATATTCCCCAAAATGCTATCAATGTGATATTTATTTCTGCTTCATCAGCCATGTTTTCATCAATGTATTTTTCCCAGGGGGGGTGAACGGGACGGCCTCATGGCGGGAGGATCCCTTTGCGGGGAATTTATTCACTCAAAACCAGTTGATGGAAACACATTTGATTCATATTTTCTTTTTTTGCCACATTTCAAAAGTTCACTTGACAGCTGCATGGAAACATGACAATTGACCGTTTAACTTTACTACGCTCACTGAGTTGACTTCATGAATCCCCCTATTTGTATCCTTAGCCCTGGCCTAAACTTACCATCACATGGCAGCTATTAAGAACAACTGTCCTGTTGTTGTTTTTCTTGACTGACTTCTTCCACTCAGCTTTCTTATTTTGAAAGTTGCATCTCCTCGTTGCAACTTTTGTTTTGTATGGCTGGAGTTGTTTGCAGAGTGGGCATGTCTTGAATGCAACACTTATCAGGGTGTGATGTTTCCCGGCATCTCTAAACAGAAGAAAAAAAGTAATACAACATGTTTTTGTACCATATGATCCAGTAAAAAGAGGTTGAATTGTAACGTTACATATCATTAAAACAATGAACTTTTTTTAAACTAGGTTGTTACTATAAAGACTAGCCACATGGGCAGGTATCAATGGCTCAAGCTCCACTCATTCTGTGGCAGGTACGGCTGCTACATAAAATGCATGTACTATACATAAATAAATGTAGTAATTCGCACTCATATGCAAGCATGGCTTTGGCACATGTTGGTGCTACATGGAAAGACTAACCTGATAAGTCAACGTTTTACTATAAGTTATCTAATTTTCATTGGTTAACGGAAAAGTGTTTTAAAGCTTGATGTTTTGCAGAAAAACTGAGTTACATTTGACATAAGAATACAAACTGTATTTAGGGAGTACATTTTATGGAAAATATATTTCCATAATTATTTATTAAACCTAGTCTGTGGGGTAAAACGACCCCAGCAGGTATCACTGATAGTTAGCATGTACATCGCGTCCTTTCTTATTCCATTATGTAGTCTCTCAGGTTAGATAAATTTTTTTAAATAAATAAGTTATTTCGGCTTAGTGCTTGTCACATATGTAATGTGTTGACAAACAAGTTAAAAACAGGGGTCATGCAGGGCTAAATGCATAACATTATAATGCTACATCAACTGGAACGATGAATGATGCATGCGTTTTTAATTACTTTTTAACTTGTTTACTATAATGTTTCGTCTTTCACCCAAACATTTCACATTGACTTTGATGTGTCCGCATTCAAGCATTTCAGATTAAGACTTCACCAACAACTGAGAGCTTTGACCTAAGTGTGATTTTCATTTACAAAGATTATCCTAAAACTGGACATTAGTAACTTACTTTTCGCGCGCGCGCTCACAGGATCGCCTGTCACGCTCGTGAATTCAGTTCAATGAAGACTCGCTCTGAACGGCTCATTTGAATCATTGAGTGGTTCATACAATCGCAAATGAATCATTTGGTGTGATTTGCGAACCGATTTACCCGGTTCATTCAAAATAATCAGTTTAATAATCAATTTTCATAAGGGGCACATCGTGATTTCTTTATTTCAAAATAAGGAGTCATGATATGCTTTATGTAATCTAGCGGAGTAACGTCATTACTGTCCACCACTGCGAATAATACAGATATAGATAATAATATAGATATAATACTATCTATATTTTCAAAGGTCACCAACAGCTTTATTTAGCTATCCGGATAACAAGCCACCTAGCTACTAAATGTACCGCAGAATACGTAACGTTAATTGTAAAAAAAAAAAAACTTTAATTGTCGGCGGTGGCTAACGCTAGCTAAATTACTCAGGCATTAGCTTAACTTAACTGTCCTAATGGCGTCACGAGCACTCACATGGTTCTAACGTTACAGTTAAGTTACCATTAGAGCAAACATGTTTCAGGAAAACAACGTAACACTTTACAATTTCACTAAACTAACGCAGACAGCATTAGGATAATGTGATATACTGTACATACCTCTGACTGTCAATCCTGTTGTATGTCGAGTCGACCGCATCGATGTGTCACACAAAGATCTTCCCTTTAGCGCCCCCAGTGGACTTTCGTGTCTGAAAACTGTAGAAATATGTACCTGCTGGAACGTAATTAGTGGCGCTGCAAAAAGTGTTCAGAGGTACGTCTTACCCATGAGACCAGGTTGAAAAAGGTTATGATCTGGGGTGTTTTCCAGAAAGCTGGTTATGTGACATAGCCGGGTAAGTTTAAGGGTTAGTTAGCGGATAACCCCAACTTACAGTTCCAAAAACGGAGATAGCTTTCAGTGTGTAGCCATAGCAACTTACTCTCGGAGGAAAACCGGACACATTTTCAATCTCACCCATCGCAATATAGCATTCACAACAAATTTTTGTATTAACTTTATTATTTAACCTTTTAAAATTAAATAAAATTATGTAAGCTGTTATTGTTAAATTTTATGTTTTTATATTAAATACGGTCACAAAGTCTCTGGAAAGATCTCAAAATGCAGGCAGCGACACGGATGAGGGGGTTAAACAGTAAGACTTTAATAACAATACGAAAAGGCAAAACAAAACACCCAAGATGAGGGAAAACTAGACAGAGGAAATAGTAAAGCATAAACACAGGGGCTAACTAAGCTAGGGGAAACAAACACTAGACTACACTTACTTGGAGATGATGAACACAGGGGATATAACAAGACTAAGCTCGTAACACGTGAAACAAGGTAAAGGAACACGGCACAAGATACAATTCACCACAACGAACCAGCACAGGACAATGAACACGAGGGTATAATATAGGGAGACAAACAAAGGATAATTAACAAGGGAACAGGTGTAGGGGATGAAACAATAATAGGAAGGTAACAAAGAAACAAGATGGCGGAAAACTCAGACGAGACTCGGAGAGAGGGTATGACGATCCCTAAGGCCCTTCCTCTCTCTCCACGTAAAACCTAAGGCTATGTCATGGCTCTGCCCAAAGGCCAAGAATCGGCAATACATAATGGCGGAACCATGACAAAATACTGTATATACTTTGAATTAGGTTAATTAAAGCATCTCCAAATATCACTGGATAAATATACACACCTTACAATTTCCAACAGTTAATGGATGTTGCAGTAATAGTGAAGTATTTTAACGACCGAGTATGGTAGTTTTTCTATTATAGTATTTTTTTTTATGCATTTAAGTCTGGTCTAGATCACATACACTTCTTTCTTAGCAAAATACGGTGAGCTCATAGCAAAAGGCAGAATGCCTCATGGGCTCAACATCACACATACATATACATTTTGCAGCACACACACTTTTGTAAACATAAGTTGGTGCAAGGTACGAAGGTACGAACGAAAACACAACACTGCATGTGGTCAATTGTTATTGTTTGAAGTATTAACCTTTTGAAGTATACTAAGCTTGTTGTAATAAAACACAAAATGACATACATCTACATTTAAAGATGGATGTATGTGGTTTCTTTTTAAAGTTTTAGAAAGGATTTGCCACAGTTAAATACTGATATAAGCTCCTTAAAATTTTACTGTGGAAGGTCAAAAGAAGATGGACTAAAGAAAAAAGGTGACATGATGTAAAACCTGATTGGAAGAAGGTGATGTCAGGTATATATGATTGGTTTAAACTGTTATAACAACTTGAAAAACAAAGTATAAGAGATCAAGGCTTGCTCGAGCGAAATAAAGATTTCAACCTTTTGAAACTTGGCTTCTTGGTCTTCGTGATTTCATCCAACATTGGTGATCGATTTTGCCACAACATGAGGAATGCATATCATTACTCTCATCCACTTATTATGCAGTAGTTGATGCATTGGGTCAAGGATAGTTGTGGCCTAATTGTTAGAGAGCCAGATTTAAAACTCCCAGGCTGACAGGTTTCCAAGGCTTTATTAGGTGACCCCAGATGGGATCGTCATGGCATATTTTTCACATATTTAAATTCTTCTTATAATTTTAAACCATTTACATGAAAAACACATAAAAAACGTAGACTTAAGGTTTTTCATACTGACTGTATTTCTTAAAAATGTCTGTCTGATCCTCAGCCTCCTACAGTTTAGTATTGAAAGATCTTTCTCCAGATTACAATTAGCCTTTCAGGATAGGCCGTTTCCACCTCTTTTAACATTTGGAAAGCCACGGCCTTTTAGCAAACAAAGTCAAAAGAAGCAAACAAAAATATGAAAAGTGTTTGAAAGGGAAAAAAAGGGAAAAAAAGGCTACATTATTTTGATGTATATATGACTGGGCCAAACATTTAAAACCTCATGTCACAACAGACCTTCATCCTCTGCTGCAAATGAATTATCATACATAGTGTAGAGAGTACTGAAAAGCATTACACAAATAATTTCCAAAATGATGACCAATGTAGTAGTTTTAGAATTAAAAGAGTCTCCATTGATATGACTACATCAGCAACTGTTGCAAATAAAGCTGATACAATGCAAAGTCAGTTTTAAGAAAACCAAATAAAGGTTTTTTCTTTCATGCAGAGAAGGAACAAAAAAGAGGTTTGATACTGCCTTTAAAATGACCAATGTGATCAAATACATATACACAACGCAATTTTGGTAAAATACCATGGTAGACACGTTCAATTTACAGTTACAAACATCTCAACAAATATAAAGTTTATGTAACAAAGATAGCCATGATGAGTAAATAATTAAAATATTATAGTATAAAAGTAGCACATATATTTAAAATATTGAATTAAATACTTAGTTTTTAGCGTTTATAGTTTTATAAACATAACTTAAATAATTATAATTTTTAATTTTTAACCCACGATTATGTAGGTTTCCATTCTTTATTAGTAAAACTGGCCAAAGAGCTCGATGGAACTTGATGAATGTAAGTTGACTTTCACTTAGTGTCCAGGCCAGCAGGGATTCTTTATTATTCGCCCCACTTTTATTCATTTTTCGCGTGTAACATTACACGTAACCTTTCGAAAATGTGTGTCTAAAAGGGACATTTAATTAACGTTGTATGTAATAGCGCCTTGCGATAAATCAAATCATCTTCTTATTTGATTGAACATCAACGTCAAGTACTTTTTAATACTAATTAATCAACATAACTTAATATGCAAAAAGTATCTCCTTCTCGTCTGGATTTTCCCTCCGTGACTTAGCCCGGGTAAAATGCATGTTACCTTGACCATGTTCATGTTGATGGTGAAAGTGTGAGAGATTTATCAATATCGGTTCCTATCCAAGTAATAACCCATATAAGGCCAGGAAAAACACGCTACTCTCAGTATAAGTCGCTGAACAAACGCTCATCCTTATACAGTATATGAGCTGACATGACAAGAGTTGAGCGATAAAACTCCGAATGAACTGTAGAAACCAGCAGGGACTGACACAAAGGTCATAATGCTTATTGTAATTTTAATGCTTTAAACTTATTTCAGTTTATTTCTGAGGCAACATTTACATTTTTCCCCGATCGTTTTTAGGCCAATATTTTATTTCAATAAACAAAAACCCTTTAAATTTTATTTTAGTAAACTAAAACATCTTGTTTTTGTTGCAGAGAAGACTAGAAATTATTATATTTTTCTTTATTTTCAGCCAACTTTTTAACATCTTTAGGCTAAATATGATCTCATCAAAAAGTGTATTAAGGGATTATGAAGGACTGTGCTGAAGGCAGTCAACCTGTCCAGTCGCGATTTCTTTAAGACTGCAAGGGAAGCTCAGCTTCCCCTATAATTGTCAAAAAATGAATGGTCAAATATATGTACTATTATGTTAACATTTTATTGACTAAAAATGCGTTAAACACGTTCATCTCGAACGAAAACAATTTCGTTCAGAATCAGCTACTTAGGTCGGCTGACTCGATTTCTTTCTCATTCATTCCCGTAGCGTACAGTGCATTACTCTGTTGAAGCCCAGCGTCCATTGACTTCAATGGGCTGCTTTAAAGTTTTTTTTTCAGTGCTTAGAAACAAGACGGTCATTGGATAATGCTGCGATTATGTCCCGCCCACGGACGCTCAGCGTCTCTGGGATGAATGGAGGAGTGGGCTGGCCCGGACTCCGAGCATCTGCGTGATGATTGGAGGGTCTGTCATCTCTTTTTAATCCACTTTTATGTCCTAAAAGGCTCGTTTTTTGGGGTCGACAGCTTATAAAAACGTATTTCTTGTTTTTTTTAGCTTGTTTGCTATACACATTGTCACATATCAGCTTTTAGACATTTTTTATTTTTTTGTTATAAATCATAAATGACAAGGAGGCGGCAGCTTCTCGCAATGCAAAGAGACGGTTGGTGTGGGTGGGCGTGGTCTTCAGATTATGACGCGTATCACTCTGTGTCTCCATTTCCAACTCAGTCCCATCGCGGATTTTGCATGTGTAGTCGAAAGACAAACGCTGCAACCTTCATCGTATATTTCACACAATTTCACACACATTCATTGTTTCAGTTTAACATAATTCCCACATTTCCTCCCGTTGAGTTAATATATTATATATATATATATATATATAATATATATATATATATATATATTAGATATATTAGAGCATTTTCTCTTCAAATACCTGTGGGACTTCCTGGTTGAACATGAAAGGCATGACTTTGGTTCTAGTTCTTAGTAAACCCATTAATACTGTAAATAAAGAACAACTCCTCTTTAATTATCACTTACGAAGACTATTTTTAAGCTATGACCTCTAACTAAAGCGCATGTTTGTTGCATGGCAGACAATACAAATTCATGTGATCTGGTTTTGTCTCTGTTCTTAAAGGAGTCTAAGCTTTTTTTAAGTACTCTTTCTGGTAGATAAAAATAGATACAAATCTTGATGAACAGAATCATAACACAAATGTTATTGAGATTAATTCCATCCAGTGTTTGGCCTAAAAATCACTTTTGAGTTTTTTAAGCTACTAAAAATTTTATTAGTCCTAACCAATAGAACTCATACAGAGTAGCTAAACTAATTTGAAAAGATACTTTCTTTTTTAACAAGTCTCATGTGTCATGAAAGCCAAGAGGAAATAAGGATATTACGTGCTTGCTCTGTTCTCTGTCAAATAAAGGAGATGGATATTTAACTGCACAAGGAAACGTCTCGGTTACGTATGTAACCTCCGTTCCCTGATGGAGGGAACGAGACATGTTGTTGAGAGACAGACTGGGGTTTTGATCTTGAGAACCTATCAACTCCGAGAGGAATTTCTAAACGCCAATGGATTGGCGAATGGCATGCCCACGCCAGTCTCCGCCCCGTGCATACGGGTATAAAAGGAAGATGGCGGCGGTCATCACTTACCGTTTGGGCTGAGGAACCTGAGAGATATATCCCGGTCGCTGCAGCGGATCGGCGTATATTGTGGCATGAAGACACAACGTCTCGTTCCCTCTATCAGGGAACGGAGGTTACATACGTAACCGAGACGTTCCCCTTCAGTCGGTCTCTCGACGTTGTGTTGAGAGACAGACTGGGGACGTATCTCTACACGCCACGGCACTCTTCCCATAGAGAGAGCGCATGCGGGAAAGTGTCAACCCGACTCGGGAGACAGTATACCAGGTGGAAGAGCCACCGGAGGGGAGGTCACAGATTCGCCTACATGGGAATCCTGAGTGAAGGAAATCTACATACGGGACTACCCAGCAGGGGAGTCACAACGTATGGGGCATTAGTCCAAGTATAGGGGTCCACCTGAATAGGGGCGACTCTACCAGTACTGGTCTCCATCAAGGCACCCACCCCTAATTAAGAGAGTTGTCTTCCCTGGGTTCCCTTCTTCAAAGCACACCCTCAAGCAGACGGTGGAGAGGATGGATAGCACGGCCGAACACAACCTCTCAACACAACGTCGAGAGACCGACTGAAGGGGAATGTGAGTCTGTTGCGATAGTATGAACGCAACACATCTGATCGAAAGATAAATCACGCTCTTTGTTTTTAATAGTTTAGCAAAAAAAAGTTTTACCCCGACTCCGAGCGTCTGCGTGATGATTGGAGGGTCTGTCATCTCTTTTTAATCCACTTTTATGTCCTAAAACGCTCGTTTTTTGGATCGACAGCTTATAAAACGTATTTCTTTTTTTTTGTTTAGCTTGTTTGCTATACACATTGTCACATATCAGCTTTTAGACTTTTTTTTTTTTTTTGTTATAAATCATAAATGACAAGGAGGCGGCAGCTTCTCGCATGCAAAGAGACGGTTGGTGTGGGTGTGGGCGTGGTCTTCAGATTATGACGCGTATCACTCTGGTCTCCATTTCCAACTTAGTCCCATCGCGGATTTTGCATGTGTAGTCGAAAGACAAACTGCTGCAACCTTCATCGTATATTTCACACAATTTCACACCACATTCATTGTTTCAGTTTAACATAATTCCCACATTTCCTCCCGTTGAGTTAAATATATATATATATATATAGATCGTTTGTTCATTAATTCATATAGTCTGAACTAGCCAGCTAGCAACTGCACACGATGGCAGACAGTGCTAATATTGTCGACCTGATTTTGGCAAAGCCATTAGAAAGTCTTCCTTACGAGGAGAAACTTAGAATTAAACAGCAGGGCAGATCAACACCTAAGATTGATTTAGTGCAAAAGATAGGGAAAAGTAACAGGTCTTTCAGCTCTCCTGGTATGACAAAGTTAGCTGGCTGACTGGAAGTGCTGTGAAAAGAAAATGTACTGCTGGCCATGTCTCTTGATGAAACCATCTCATGGATGTGTTTTGTTTGGTCAAAATTGGGGTTTGGAGATCTGTCAAACTTTGACAGGGCATATAAAAGGCATGAAAATAGCTGCTGGCCATTGAGAGGACACTGGTCAAGTCACTGGAAAAGACGCCTAGTTGGTACGACAGAGTTACAGAGCATTTTCTTGAAAGGAACGTAGGGCAGAAATTTACATATAAATAAATGGACAATTTTTATGATTTAGGCCGAAAATGAGCTTCCCCTCTTAAAAAGATCATCAGCAGCCACTGCTGTAGTCACATTACTAGTTGCTAGTATCATGGTGGCCACATGTAAAAAACAACTGAGCAACTAATGATCATCAGAATCAATAGGAACAGTAATCTGGATAATAAATTATTTATTAGATGGCTTGATGTGTAAACGCCAGGCATTGGGGAGTAGTAACTTTATATGATAGGAATATTTGACCTTCTAATGTCCTCTATGCCTCATTAAAATAATGTAGTGTAGTGTAGAATTTACCGCAGCAAAAATATACTGTACTATGGCTATAATCTTTTGTAGTATTAACTGTAGTAAGGGATAACTGTAGTAAAACATATAATTTAATATTTACTACAGTAAGTAAAAGCTATAGTTTCTAGGATTTGATATGGTTTAAAAACTATAATCTAATAATATTTTGTAATAAATTATAATATTTTGAAATTATAATGCGTTAAATTACTCCGTTACTCAAAAATGAATCCAACTACAGTAATGCGTTACTAAGTAATGCATAACTGCCCTGCACTGTTTACATTTACATTTACATTAAGTCAATAAGTGATATGTCAAACAAGAGCCATAATAAAACAGCTTTCGATCAGATGTTTATGAAACAGATTTAATTTACTGTCTACAAATAAACATTCTAATGTAATTTAATAGAATTAAAATATAAAAATGTTTACGAATGTTGCATGTACTGTAACAAGGTTACACTGTACTGTCTACTTGTTGCCTAGAATTATACTTCAAATACCTGTGTGACTTCCTGGTTGAACATGAAAGGCATGACTTTGGTTCTAGTTCTTAGTAAACCCAATTAATACTGTAAGTAAAGAACAACTCCCTCTTTAATTATCACTTACGAAGACTATTTTTAAGCTATGACCTCTAACTAAAAGCGCATGTTTGTTGCATGGCAGACAATACAAATTCATGTGATCTGGTTTTGTCTCTGTTCTTAAAGGAGTCTTAAGCTTTTTTTAAAGTACTCTTTCTGGTAGATAAAATAGATACAAATCTTGATGAACAGAATCATAACACAAATGTTATTGAGATTAATTCCATCCAGTGTTTGGCCTAAAAATCACTTTTGAGTTTTTTAAGCTACTAAAAATTTTATTAGTCTAACCAATAGAACTCATACAGAGTAGCTAAACTAAATTTGAAAAGATACTTTCTTTTTTTAACAAGTCATCATGTGTCATGAAAGCCAAGAGGAAATAAGGATATTACGTGCTTGCTCTGTTCTCTGTCAAATAAAGGAGATGAGATATTTAACTGCACAAGGAAACGTCTCGGTTACGTATGTAACCTCCGTTCCCTGATGGAGGGAACGAGACATTGTGTTGAGACAGACTGGGGTTTGATCTTGAGAACCTATCAACTCCGAGGAATTTCTAAACGCCAATGGGATTGGCGAATGGCATGCCCACGCCAGTCTCTCCCGCCCCGTGCATACGGGTATAAAAGGAAGATGGCGGCGGTCATTCACTTACCGTTTGGGCTGAGGAACCTGAGATATATCCCGGTCGCTGCAGCGGATCGGCGTAGTATTGTGGCATGAAGACACAACGTCTCGTTCCTCTATCAGGGAACGGAGGTTACATACGTAACCGAGACGTTCCCCTTCAGTCGGTCTCTCGACGTTGTGTTGAGAGACAGACTGGGGACGTATCTCTACACGCCACGGCACTCTTCCCATAGAGAGAGCGCATGCGGGAAAGTGTCAACCCGACTCGGGAGACAGTATACCAGGTGGAAGAGCCACCGGAGGGGAGGTCACAGATTCGCCTACATGGGAATCCTGAGTGAAGGAAATCTACATACGGGACTACCCAGCAGGGGAGTCACAACGTATGGGGCATTAGTCCAAGTATAGGGGTCCACCTGAATAGGGGCGACTCTACCAGTACTGGTCTCCATCAAGGCACCCCACCTCCTAATTAAGAGAGTTGTCTTCCCTGGGTTCCCTTCTTTCAAAGCACCCTCAAGCAGACGGTGGAGAGGATGGATAGCACGGCCGAACACAACTCTCAACACAACGTCGAGAGACCGACTGAAGGG
Source organism: Triplophysa siluroides (assembly GCA_006030095.1). NCBI lineage: Eukaryota > Metazoa > Chordata > Actinopteri > Cypriniformes > Nemacheilidae > Triplophysa > Triplophysa siluroides. The sequence continues at coordinate 64,413 of VCII01000544.1, forward strand.
GAATGTGAGTCTGTTGCGATAGTAATGAACGCAACACATCTGATCGAAATAAATCACTCTCTTTGTTTTTAATAGTTTAGCAAAAAAAAGTTTTACCCGGACTCCGAGCGTCTGCGTGATGATTGGAGGGTCTGTCATCTCTTTTTAATCCACTTTTATGTCCTAAAACGCTCGTTTTTTGGGATCGACAGCTTATAAAACGTATTTCTTGTTTTTTTGTTAGCTTGTTTGCTATACACATTGTCACATATCAGCTTTTAGACTTTTTTTTTTTTTTTGTTATAAATCATAAATGACAAGGAGGCGGCAGCTTCTCGCAATGCAAAGAGACGGTTGGTGTGGGTGTGGGCGTGGTCTTCAGATTATGACGCGTATCACTCTGTGTCTCCATTTCCAACTTAGTCCCATCGCGGATTTTGCATGTGTAGTCGAAAGACAAACTGCTGCAACCTTCATCGTATATTTCACACAATTTCACACCACATTCATTGTTTCAGTTTAACATAATTCCCACATTTCCTCCCGTTGAGTTAAATATATATATATATATTAGATCGTTTGTTCATTAATTCATATAGTCTGAACTAGCCAGCTAGCAAACTGCACACGATGGCAGACAGTGCTAATATTGTCGACCTGATTTTGGCAAAGCCATTAGAAAGTCTTCCTTACGAGGAGAAACTTAGAATTAAACAGCAGGCAGATCAACACCTAAGATTGATTTAGTGCAAAAGATAGGGGAAAAGTAACAGGTCTTTTCAGCTCTCCTGGTATGACAAAGTTAGCTGGCTGACTGGAAGTGCTGTGAAAAAGAAAATGTACTGCTGGCCATGTCTCTTGATGAAACCATCTCATGGATGTGTTGTTTGGTCAAAATTGGGGTTTGGAGATCTGTCAAACTTTGACAGGGCATATAAAAGGCATGAAAATAGCTGCTGGCCATTGAGAGGACACTGGTCAAGTCACTGGAAAAGACGCCTAGTTGGTACGACAGAGTTACAGAGCATTTTCTTGAAAAGGAACGTAGGGCAGAATTTACATATAAATAAATGGACAATTTTTATGATTTAGGCCGAAAATGAGCTTCCCCTCTTAAAAAGATCATCAGCAGCCACTGCTGTAGTCACATTACTAGTTGCTAGTATCATGGTGGCCACATGTAAAAAACAACTGAGCAACTAATGATCATCAGAATCAATAGGAACAGTAATCTGGATAATAAATTATTTATTAGATGGCTTGATGTGTAAACGCCAGGCATTGGGGAGTAGTAACTTTATATGATAGGAAATATTTGACCTTCTAATGTCCTCTATGCCTCATTAAAAATAATGTAGTGTAGTGTAGAATTTACCGCAGCAAAAATATACTGTACTATGGCTATAATCTTTTGTAGTATTAACTGTAGTAAAGGGATAAACTGTAGTAAAACATATAATTTAATATTTACTACAGTAAGTAAAAGCTATAGTTTCTAGGATTTGATATGGTTTAAAAACTATAATCTAATATTTTGTAATAAATTATAATATTTTGAAATTATAATGCGTTAAATTACTCCGTTACTCAAAAATGAATCCAACTACAGTAATGCGTTACTAAGTAATGCATAACTGCCCTGCACTGTTTACATTTATTTACATTAAGTCAATAAGTGATATGTCAAACAAGAGCCATAATAAAACAGCTTTCGATCAGATGTTTATGAAACAGATTTAATTTACTGTCTACAAATAAACATTCTAATGTAATTTAATAGAATTAAATATAAAAATGTTTACGAATGTTGCATGTACTGTAACAAGGTTACACTGTACTGTCTACTTGTTGCCTAGAATTATACTTCAAATACCTGTGTGACTTCCTGGTTGAACTGAAGGCATGACTTTGGTTCTAGTTCTTAGTAAACCCAATTAATACTGTAAAGTAAAGAACAACTCCCTCTTTAATTATCACTTACGAAGACTATTTTTAAGCTATGACCTCTAACTAAAAGCGCATGTTTGTTGCATGGCAGACAATACAAATTCATGTGATCTGGTTTTGTCTCTGTTCTTAAAGGAGTCTTAAGCTTTTTTTAAAGTACTCTTTCTGGTAGATAAAAATAGATACAAATCTTGATGAACAGAATCATAACACAAAATGTTATTGAGATTAATTCCATCCAGTGTTTGGCCTAAAAATCACTTTTGAGTTTTTTAAGCTACTAAAAATTTTATTAGTCTAACCAATAGAACTCATACAGAGTAGCTAAACTAAATTTGAAAAGATACTTTCTTTTTTTAACAAGTCATCATGTGTCATGAAAGCCAAGAGGAAATAAGGATATTACGTGCTTGCTCTGTTCTCTGTCAAATAAAGGAGATGAGATATTTAACTGCACAAGGAAACGTCTCGGTTACGTATGTAAACCTCCGTTCCCTGATGGAGGGAACGAGACATTGTGTTGAGAGACAGACTGGGGTTTGATCTTGAGAACCTATCAACTCCGAGAGGAATTTCTAAACGCCAATGGGATTGGCGAATGGCATGCCCACGCAGTCTCCCCCCCGTGCATACGGGTATAAAAGGAAGATGGCGGCGGTCATTCACTTACCGTTTGGGCTGAGGAACCTGAGAGATATATCCCGTCGCTGCAGCGGATCGGCGTAGTATTGTGGCATGAAGACACAACGTCTCGTTCCCTCTATCAGGGAACGGAGGTTACAACGTAACCGAGACGTTCCCCTTCAGTCGGTCTCTCGTTTGTGTTGAGAGACAGACTGGGGACGTATCTCTACACGCCACGGCACTCTTCCCATAGAGAGAGCGCATGCGGGAAAGTGTCAACCCGACTCGGGAGACAGTATACCAGGTGGAAGAGCCACCGGAGGGGAGGTCACAGATTCGCCTACATGGGAATCCTGAGTGAAGGAAATCTACATACGGGACTACCCAGCAGGGGAGTCACAACGTATGGGGCATTAGTCCAAGTATAGGGGTCCACCTGAATAGGGGCGACTCTACCAGTACTGGTCTCCATCAAGGCACCCACCTCCTAATTAAGAGAGTTGTCTTCCCTGGGTTCCCTTCTTTCAAAGCACCCTCAAGCAGACGGTGGAGAGGATGGATAGCACGGCCGAACACAACCTCTCAACACAACGTCGGAGAGACCGACTGAAGGGAATGTGAGTCTGTTGCGATAGTAATGAACGCAACACATCTGATCGAAAGATAAATCACGCTCTTTGTTTTAATAGTTTAGCAAAAAAAAGTTTTACCCGGACTCCGAGCGTCTGCGTGATGATTGGAGGGTCTGTCATCTCTTTTTAATCCACTTTTATGTCCTAAAACGCTCGTTTTTTGGGATCGACAGCTTATAAAAACGTATTTCTTGTTTTTTGTTTAGCTTGTTTGCTATACACATTGTCACATATCAGCTTTTAGACTTTTTTTTTTTGTTTTGTTATAAATCATAAATGACAAGGAGGCGGCAGCTTCTCGCAATGCAAAGAGACGGTTGGTGTGGGTGTGGGCGTGGTCTTCAGATTATGACGCGTATCACTCTGTGTCTCCATTTCCAACTTAGTCCCATCGCGGATTTTGCATGTGTAGTCGAAAGACAAACTGCTGCAACCTTCATCGTATATTTCACACAATTTCACACCACATTCATTGTTTCAGTTTAACATAATTCCCACATTTCCTCCCGTTGAGTTAAATATATATATATATATTAGATCGTTTGTTCATTAATTCATATAGTCTGAACTAGCCAGCTAGCAAACTGCACACGATGGCAGACAGTGCTAATATTGTCGACCTGATTTTGGCAAAGCCATTAGAAAGTCTTCCTTACGAGGAGAAACTTAGAATTAAACAGCAGGGCAGATCAACACCTAAGATTGATTTAGTGCAAAAGATAGGGAAAAGTAACAGGTCTTTTCAGCTCTCCTGGTATGACAAAGTTAGCTGGCTGACTGGAAGTGCTGTGAAAAAGAAAATGTACTGCTGGCCATGTCTCTTGATGAAACCATCTCATGGATGTGTTGTTTGGTCAAAATTGGGGTTTGGAGATCTGTCAAACTTTGACAGGGCATATAAAAGGCATGAAAATAGCTGCTGGCCATTGAGAGGACACTGGTCAAGTCACTGGAAAAGACGCCTAGTTGGTACGACAGAGTTACAGAGCATTTTCTTGAAAAGGAACGTAGGGCAGAATTTACATATAAATAAATGGACAATTTTTTATGATTTAGGCCGAAAATGAGCTTCCCCTCTTAAAAAGATCATCAGCAGCCACTGCTGTAGTCACATTACTAGTTGCTAGTATCATGGTGGCCACATGTAAAAAACAACTGAGCAACTAATGATCATCAGAATCAATAGGAACAGTAATCTGGATAATAAATTATTTATTAGATGGCTTGATGTGTAAACGCCAGGCATTGGGGAGTAGTAACTTTATATGATAGGAAATATTTGACCTTCTAATGTCCTCTATGCCTCATTAAAAATAATGTAGTGTAGTGTAGAATTTACCGCAGCAAAAATATACTGTACTATGGCTATAATCTTTTGTAGTATTAACTGTAGTAAAGGGATAAACTGTAGTAAAACATATAATTTAATATTTACTACAGTAAGTAAAAGCTATAGTTTCTAGGATTTTGATATGGTTTAAAAAACTATAATCTAATAATATTTTGTAATAAATTATAATATTTTGAAATTATAATGCGTTAAATTACTCCGTTACTCAAAATGAATCCAACTACAGTAATGCGTTACTAAGTAATGCATAACTGCCCTGCACTGTTTACATTTACATTTACATTAAGTCAATAAGTGATATGTCAAACAAGAGCCATAATAAAACAGCTTTCGATCAGATGTTTATGAAACAGATTTAATTTACTGTCTACAAATAAACATTCTAATGTAATTTAATAGAATTAAAATATAAAAATGTTTACGAATGTTGCATGTACTGTAACAAGGTTACACTGTACTGTCTACTTGTTGCCTAGAATTATACTTCAAATACCTGTGTGACTTCCTGGTTGAACATGAAAGGCATGACTTTGGTTCTAGTTCTTAGTAAACCCAATTAATACTGTAAAGTAAAGAACAACTCCCTCTTTAATTATCACTTACGAAGACTATTTTTAAGCTATGACCTCTAACTAAAAGCGCATGTTTGTTGCATGGCAGACAATACAAATTCATGTGATCTGGTTTTGTCTCTGTTCTTAAAGGAGTCTTAAGCTTTTTTTAAAGTACTCTTTCTGGTAGATAAAAATAGATACAAATCTTGATGAACAGAATCATAACACAAATGTTATTGAGATTAATTCCATCCAGTGTTTGGCCTAAAAATCACTTTTGAGTTTTTAAGCTACTAAAAATTTTATTAGTCTAACCAATAGAACTCATACAGAGTAGCTAAACTAAATTTGAAAAGATACTTTCTTTTTTTAACAAGTCATCATGTGTCATGAAAGCCAAGAGGAAATAAGGATATTACGTGCTTGCTCTGTTCTCTGTCAAATAAAGGAGATGAGATATTTAACTGCACAAGGAAACGTCTCGGTTACGTATGTAACCTCCGTTCCCTGATGGAGGGAACGAGACATTGTGTTGAGAGACAGACTGGGGTTTGATCTTGAGAACCTATCAACTCCGAGAGGAATTTCTAAACGCCAATGGGATTGGCGAATGGCATGCCCACGCCAGTCTCCGCCCCGTGCATACGGGTATAAAAGGAAGATGGCGGCGGTCATTCACTTACCGTTTGGGCTGAGGAACCTGAGAGATATATCCCGGTCGCTGCAGCGGATCGGCGTAGTATTGTGGCATGAAGACACAACGTCTCGTTCCCTCTATCAGGGAACGGAGGTTACATACGTAACCGAGACGTTCCCCTTCAGTCGGTCTCTCGACGTTGTGTTGAGAGACAGACTGGGGACGTATCTCTACACGCCACGGCACTCTTCCCATAGAGAGAGCGCATGCGGGAAAGTGTCAACCCGACTCGGGAGACAGTATACCAGGTGGAAGAGCCACCGGAGGGGAGGTCACAGATTCGCCTACATGGGAATCCTGAGTGAAGGAAATCTACATACGGGACTACCCAGCAGGGGAGTCACAACGTATGGGGCATTAGTCCAAGTATAGGGGTCCACCTGAATAGGGGCGACTCTACCAGTACTGGTCTCCATCAAGGCACCCACCTCCTAATTAAGAGAGTTGTCTTCCCTGGGTTCCCTTCTTTCAAAGCACCCTCAAGCAGACGGTGGAGAGGATGGATAGCACGGCCGAACACAACCTCTCAACACAACGTCGAGAGACCGACTGAAGGGGAATGTGAGTCTGTTGCGATAGTAATGAACGCAACACATCTGATCGAAAGATAAATCACGCTCTTTGTTTTTAATAGTTTAGCAAAAAAAAGTTTTACCCGGACTCCGAGCGTCTGCGTGATGATTGGAGGGTCTGTCATCTCTTTTTAATCCACTTTTATGTCCTAAAACGCTCGTTTTTTGGGATCGACAGCTTATAAAAACGTATTTCTTGTTTTTTGTTTAGCTTGTTTGCTATACACATTGTCACATATCAGCTTTTAGACTTTTTTTTTTGTTTTGTTATAAATCATAAATGACAAGGAGGCGGCAGCTTCTCGCAATGCAAAGAGACGGTTGGTGTGTGGGTGGGCGTGGTCTTCAGATTATGACGCGTATCACTCTGTGTCTCCATTTCCAACTTAGTCCCATCGCGGATTTTGCATGTGTAGTCGAAAGACAAACTGCTGCAACCTTCATCGTATATTTCACACAATTTCACACCACATTCATTGTTTCAGTTTAACATAATTCCCACATTTCCTCCCGTTGAGTTAAATATATATATATATATATTAGATCGTTTGTTCATTAATTCATATAGTCTGAACTAGCCAGCTAGCAAACTGCACACGATGGCAGACAGTGCTAATATTGTCGACCTGATTTTGGCAAAGCCATTAGAAAGTCTTCCTTACGAGGAGAAACTTAGAATTAAACAGCAGGGCAGATCAACACCTAAGATTGATTTAGTGCAAAAGATAGGGAAAAGTAACAGGTCTTTTCAGCTCTCCTGGTATGACAAAGTTAGCTGGCTGACTGGAAGTGCTGTGAAAAAGAAAATGTACTGCTGGCCATGTCTCTTGATGAAACCATCTCATGGATGTGTTGTTTGGTCAAAATTGGGGTTTGGAGATCTGTCAAACTTTGACAGGGCATATAAAAGGCATGAAAATAGCTGCTGGCCATTGAGAGGACACTGGTCAAGTCACTGGAAAAGACGCCTAGTTGGTACGACAGAGTTACAGAGCATTTTCTTGAAAAGGAACGTAGGGCAGAATTTACATATAAATAAATGGACAATTTTTATGATTTAGGCCGAAAAAATGAGCTTCCCCTCTTAAAAAGATCATCAGCAGCCACTGCTGTAGTCACATTACTAGTTGCTAGTATCATGGTGGCCACATGTAAAAAAACAACTGAGCAACTAATGATCATCAGAATCAATAGGAACAGTAATCTGGATAATAAATTATTTATTAGATGGCTTGATGTGTAAACGCCAGGCATTGGGGAGTAGTAACTTTATATGATAGGAAATATTGACCTTCTAATGTCCTCTATGCCTCATTAAAAATAATGTAGTGTAGTGTAGAATTTACCGCAGCAAAAATATACTGTACTATGGCTATAATCTTTGTAGTATTAACTGTAGTAAAGGGATAAACTGTAGTAAAACATATAATTTAATATTTACTACAGTAAGTAAAAGCTATAGTTTCTAGGATTTGATATGGTTTAAAAACTATAATCTAATAATATTTTGTAATAAATTATAAATTTTGAAATTATAATGCGTTAAATTACTCCGTTACTCAAAAATGAATCCAACTACAGTAATGCGTTACTAAGTAATGCATAACTGCCCTGCACTGTTTACATTTACATTTACATTAAGTCAATAAGTGATATGTCAAACAAGAGCCATAATAAAACAGCTTTCGATCAGATGTTTATGAAACAGATTTAATTTACTGTCTACAAATAAACATTCTAATGTAATTTAATAGAATTAAAATATAAAAATGTTTACGAATGTTGCATGTACTGTAACAAGGTTACACTGTACTGTCTACTTGTTGCCTAGAATTATACTTCAAATACCTGTGTGACTTCCTGGTTGAACATGAAAGGCATGACTTTGGTTCTAGTTCTTAGTAAACCCAATTAATACTAAAAGTAAAGAACAACTCCCTCTTTAATTATCACTTACGAAGACTATTTTTAAGCTATGACCTCTAACTAAAAGCGCATGTTGTTGCATGGCAGACAATACAAATTCATGTGATCTGGTTTTGTCTCTGTTCTTAAAGGAGTCTTAAGCTTTTTTAAAGTACTCTTTCTGGTAGATAAAAATAGATACAAATCTTGATGAACAGAATCATAACACAAATGTTATTGAGATTAATTCCATCCAGTGTTTGGCCTAAAAATCACTTTTGAGTTTTTTAAGCTACTAAAAATTTTATTAGTCTAACCAATAGAACTCATACAGAGTAGCTAAACTAAATTTGAAAAGATACTTTCTTTTTTTAACAAGTCATCATGTGTCATGAAAGCCAAGAGGAAATAAGGATATTACGTGCTTGCTCTGTTCTCTGTCAAATAAAGGAGATGAGATATTTAACTGCACAAGGAAAACGTCTCGGTTACGTATGTAACCTCCGTTCCCTGATGGAGGGAACGAGACATTGTGTTGAGAGACAGACTGGGGTTTGATCTTGAGAACCTATCAACTCCGAGAGGAATTTCTAAACGCCAATGGGATTGGCGAATGGCATGCCCACGCCAGTCTCCGCCCGTGCATACGGGTATAAAAGGAAGATGGCGGCGGTCATTCACTTACCGTTTGGGCTGAGGAACCTGAGAGATATATCCCGGTCGCTGCAGCGGATCGGCGTAGTATTGTGGCATGAAGACACAACGTCTCGTTCCCTCTATCAGGGAACGGAGGTTACATACGTAACCGAGACGTTCCCCTTCAGTCGGTCTCTCGACGTTGTGTTGAGAGACAGACTGGGGACGTATCTCTACACGCCACGGCACTCTTCCCATAGAGAGAGCGCATGCGGGAAAGTGTCAACCCGACTCGGGAGACAGTATACCAGGTGGAAGAGCCACCGGAGGGGAGGTCACAGATTCGCCTACATGGGAATCCTGAGTGAAGGAAATCTACATACGGGACTACCCAGCAGGGGAGTCACAACGTATGGGGCATTAGTCCAAGTATAGGGGTCCACCTGAATAGGGGCGACTCTACCAGTACTGGTCTCCATCAAGGCACCCACCTCCTAATTAAGAGAGTTGTCTTCCCTGGGTTCCCTTCTTTCAAAGCACCCTCAAGCAGACGGTGGAGAGGATGGATAGCACGGCGAACACAACCTCTCAACACAACGTCGAGAGACCGACTGAAGGGGAATGTGAGTCTGTTGCGATAGTAATGAACGCAACACATCTGATCGAAAGATAAATCACGCTCTTTGTTTTTAATAGTTTAGCAAAAAAAAGTTTTACCCGGACTCCGAGCGTCTGCGTGATGATTGGAGGGTCTGTCATCTCTTTTTAATCCACTTTTATGTCCTAAAACGCTCGTTTTTTGGGATCGACAGCTTATAAAAACGTATTTCTTGTTTTTGTTTAGCTTGTTTGCTATACACATTGTCACATATCAGCTTTTAGACTTTTTTTTTTTTTTTTTGTTATAAATCATAAATGACAAGGAGGCGGCAGCTTCTCGCAATGCAAAGAGACGGTTGGTGTGGGTGTGGGCGTGGTCTTCAGATTATGACGCGTATCACTCTGTGTCTCCATTTCCAACTTAGTCCCATCGCGGATTTTGCATGTGTAGTCGAAAGACAAACTGCTGCAACCTTCATCGTATATTCACACAATTTCACACCACATTCATTGTTTCAGTTTAACATAATTCCCACATTTCCTCCCGTTGAGTTAAATATATATATATATTAGATCGTTTGTTCATTAATTCATATAGTCTGAACTAGCCAGCTAGCAAACTGCACACGATGGCAGACAGTGCTAATATTGTCGACCTGATTTTGGCAAAGCCATTAGAAAGTCTTCCTTACGAGGAGAAACTTAGAATTAAACAGCAGGGCAGATCAACACCTAAGATTGATTTAGTGCAAAAGATAGGGAAAAGTAACAGGTCTTTTCAGCTCTCCTGGTATGACAAAGTTAGCTGGCTGACTGGAAGTGCTGTGTGAAAAAGAAAATGTACTGCTGGCCATGTCTCTTGATGAAACCATCTCATGGATGTGTTGTTTGGTCAAAATTGGGGTTTGGAGATCTGTCAAACTTTGACAGGGCATATAAAAGGCATGAAAATAGCTGCTGGCCATTGAGAGGACACTGGTCAAGTCACTGGAAAAGACGCCTAGTTGGTACGACAGAGTTACAGAGCATTTTCTTGAAAAGGAACGTAGGGCAGAATTTACATATAAATAAATGGACAATTTTTATGATTTAGGCCGAAAATGAGCTTCCCCTCTTAAAAAGATCATCAGCAGCCACTGCTGTAGTCACATTACTAGTTGCTAGTATCATGGTGGCCACATGTAAAAAACAACTGAGCAACTAATGATCATCAGAATCAATAGGAACAGTAATCTGGATAATAAATTATTTATTAGATGGCTTGATGTGTAAACGCCAGGCATTGGGGAGTAGTAACTTTATATGATAGGAAATATTTGACCTTCTAATGTCCTCTATGCCTCATAAAAATAATGTAGTGTAGTGTAGAATTTACCGCAGCAAAAATATACTGTACTATGGCTATAATCTTTTGTAGTATTAACTGTAGTAAAGGGATAAACTGTAGTAAAACATATAATTTAATATTTACTACAGTAAGTAAAAGCTATAGTTTCTAGGATTTGATATGGTTTAAAAACTATAATCTAATAATATTTTGTAATAAATTATAATATTTTGAAATTATAATGCGTTAAATTACTCCGTTACTCAAAAATGAATCCAACTACAGTAATGCGTTACTAAGTAATGCATAACTGCCCTGCACTGTTTACATTTACATTTACATTAAGTCAATAAGTGATATGTCAAACAAGAGCCATAATAAAACAGCTTTCGATCAGATGTTTATGAAACAGATTTAATTTACTGTCTACAAATAAACATTCTAATGTAATTTAATAGAATTAAAATATAAAAATGTTTACGAATGTTGCATGTACTGTAACAAGGTTACACTGTACTGTCTACTTGTTGCCTAGAATTATACTTCAAATACCTGTGTGACTTCCTGGTTGAACATGAAAGGCATGACTTTGGTTCTAGTTCTTAGTAAACCCAATTAATACTGTAAAGTAAAGAACAACTCCCTCTTTAATTATCACTTACGAAGACTATTTTTAAGCTATGACCTCTAACTAAAAGCGCATGTTTGTTGCATGGCAGACAATACAAATTCATGTGATCTGGTTTTGTCTCTGTTCTTAAAGGAGTCTTAAGCTTTTTTTAAAGTACTCTTTGGTAGATAAAAATAGATACAAATCTGATGAACAGAATCATAACACAAATGTTATTGAGATTAATTCCATCCAGTGTTTGGCTAAAAATCAAGCTAACTTTCATATTTCTGAATTCAAACTTACGTAAAATTATAATCTGTGGGCCCTTGTCATCATGATGAAAGCCAAGAGGAAATAAGGATATTACGTGCTTGCTCTGTTCTCTGTCAAATAAAGGAGATGAGATATTTAACTGCACAAGGAAAACGTCTCGGTTACGTATGTAACCTCCGTTCCCTGATGGAGGGAACGAGACATTGTGTGAGAGACAGACTGGGGTTTGATCTGAGAACCTATCAACTCCGAGAGGAATTTCTAAACGCCAATGGGATTGGCGAATGGCATGCCCACGCCAGTCTCCGCCCCGTGCATACGGGTATAAAGGAAGATGGCGGCGGTCATTCACTTACCGTTTGGGCTGAGGAACCTGAGAGATATATCCCGGTCGCTGCAGCGGATCGGCGTAGTATTGTGGCATGAAGACACAACGTCTCGTTCCCTCTATCAGGGAACGGAGGTTACATACGTAACCGAGACGTTCCCCTTCAGTCGGTCTCTCGACGTTGTGTTGAGAGACAGACTGGGGACGTATCTCTACACGCCACGGCACTCTTCCCATAGAGAGAGCGCATGCGGGAAAGTGTCAACCCGACTCGGGAGACAGTATACCAGGTGGAAGAGCCACCGGAGGGGAGGTCACAGATTCGCCTACATGGGAATCCTGAGTGAAGGAAATCTACATACGGGGACTACCCAGCAGGGGAGTCACAACGTATGGGGCATTAGTCCAAGTATAGGGGTCCACCTGAATAGGGGCGACTCTACCAGTACTGGTCTCCATCAAGGCACCCACCTCCTAATTAAGAGAGTTGTCTTCCCTGGGTTCCCTTCCTCCAAAGCACCCTCAAGCAGACGGTGGAGAGGATGGATAGCACGGCCGAACACAACCTCTCAACACAACGTCGAGAGACCGACTGAAGGGGAATGTGAGTCTGTTGCGATAGTAATGAACGCAACACATCTGATCGAAAGATAAATCACGCTCTTTGTTTTTAATATTTTAGCAAAAATTTTGGTTAAATTTAACGGGATTAGGTAAAGAGGGAAACCTTTTTTATTGAACTGAATTGTACACAGATTTATAAATTGTAGTTGTTTAAATTATTTCTCATTCAATTACTCCTTGAATGAAAGCGGTTTTACTTGAACTTTTCAGGTAATATCTATGTATTGAACATTTTCAGAACTGAACTTTGATAAAGCTCAATACGAACATGACGATGCTAGGCTACTCACTGACATCCACATTAGGGCTGGGCAATGTGTTAAAAGAAATCCATAATTGACTGTAAAAGCATCGCGATATCCGATAATACTGGGTGTGTTTGACAGCATGCAACGTTGGGCAGACGATAAACCTGGGAGGGAAACGTTCCAGACCCACCAAGTGCCAAACAAACATGCATGCAGGAGCGCACACACACACAAAGCAGTGTTGCAGTGACTTCCTTCATCAGGTAAAGCGCGTAGATAAACCAGAGATTTTATGCAGTAGAAAAATTTTGCAGATGTCTTGAAATTTCCTCCCACCCACCAGATTATCCTACCAGGCATGCGCACATCAATGTTACATCATTATTTTGCGCTATAAAATCATTCAACCTGTTTATTTTAGACTGCTTCGGGAATATGATTGTGTATTTTCATTGTTAAATCATTCTATATATTATTTAATACCTATAGTACAATTTAATTGGGTGTTGCGCTGTAAATTAATCCTCCATGTTTATTTTAAAATGGTAGGGTAATCTGACAGGGTATTTACGCTGTTCATTTATTTTATGTGTTTGTTTTAAGATGGTAGGACTATCTGACAGGGTATTTTGCATTGTAAAATCATCCTACCTGTTTATTTTGTCGATTTAGTTTAGATTATAATACATTTTGCCCTGCGGTAGAAAAATCTGTTAGGGTAGGACAATCCGGTACAGCCCCGCGAGCGTGAGATTTTGCTTTGCCGACGCAGCTCGTCTTTCTCTTGGTCTATATCTGCTGCAACCGGCAGAAATTAGCAGCACATTCAACTAAATGTAAATGTACAACAGCTTTTCCTAAACTCTGCCACTGTTACTCACTGCCTGGGCATTTGAACAATATTTAACGTTCACGTTAAAGCCTACATCGCAAGATGATATTATAACACTTATTTTCCATTATTATCAATTATCGTCTGGTATCTGTCTGTTGTTATCAACATTGGGATATTTGCAAGACATCGGCGATATACGATAACATCGTCACATCGCACAGCCCTAGTGCACATGAATCACTATGGGAAGCCGTTCAGGAAATAATTAATATACAATGTGTGAATATGTGTTGGTTTAGGTTGAATGTATGGTTTAATATCAATATGTGTATTGGTTTGTTCAGCTATATATTGATTTAGTTCCCAGTATATTGGTTTAGATACTTGAGTTTGTTCAACTGTACATTGGTTTGGAGACATTGGATTGTTCAGTTTTATATTGGTTTGGATACTTGGGTTTGTTCAGTTTTATGTTGGTTTAGATACATTGGTTTGTTCAACTATATATTGGTTTAGATAGATTTTGTCCATATATATATATATATATATATATATATATTGGTAGATATATTTTGTAGTTTTAAGATACAGTCCACATCAGTTTTGTCAATTTGTTCTAATTTTATATTATGTGAATTTTACATTTCAACCTCTCCACCACAATGGTCCAGACCAAATATGTTTTAAAAGATGTCAGGGACAAGATTGCAGACCTGCACAAACCTTGAATAGGCTACAGAGAGAAGCTTTGTGAGAAGGAGACAACTGATTATTTGGAAATAAGAAGAAATACAAAATAACTTTCAAATGTGCTTGGTGCGGAGCTCCCTGCACAATTTCCCCAATTGGGATAAATATGATCATTAGAAAGGTTAAAGATCAGCCCAGAACTAGAAGGAGAAAGCTTGTTCCCCTTCAGTCGGTCTCTCAACGTTGTGTTGAGAGACGACTGGGGTTTGATCTTGAGAACCTATCATCTCCGAGAGTAATTTCTAAATGCCAATAGGATTGGCGAATGGCACGCCCACGCCAGTGTCCGCCCCGTGCATACGGGTATAAAAGGAAGATGGCGGCGGTCATTCACTCACCTTTTTTTTCTTCGGAACTGTTTGCAGTACATGTTGCAATTTATCATTCTTCGAGAGGGTCTTTCTTCTCCTGCCGGCGCGATGCGGAAGCAGCGGATCCCTGAGTGTGAAGACGGCCTTCCCTTCGACTTCCCGGCAAACTTCCACAGAGCCTTTTCTAAAAGAGCATATTTCTACAGCTGTGAGCATGTCTCGCAGCTGTGTCCTTGGGTGCGGCAGACTCATTCCCGAGTCAGACGGCCATGAAACCTGCGTCACATGTTTGGGCGTCAAGCATGCTGAAGCAGGTTTCGTTGATACGACATGTTCTGTCTGCGAGGACATGTCTATCAAGGTGTTGCGGTCACGGCTGGCGACGTTCTTCGGAACTGTTGCCGCCAACCCACTCGCTTGTCAGGCGTGTTCGGCTGACGCTTCGGTGAAGTCGACCGCCTCGACAAGCAGCGGGGGTGATATGGGGACTGCTATGGATGTCACTTCGCCAGCTCCGGCTCGGCGAACCGCCCCATACCCCAGTTCGCTCACCTGGTGCGTCCCCGATGGGCGGCGGTAGACCGTCCCATAGGGGGCAGACTCATAAGCGGGATGAGGACGAGATCTCTGTCGCGGCATCGGACAGCTGCCTACTGGCATCAGACGGGGATGATCTCTCCGAGCTCCCGCCCACAAGCGGTAGAGCTCGTGATGGGACCGACCCGGAGATGTCGGCCATGCTAGCCCGGGCAGCCATGAGCATCGGGTTGCAGTGCGTTACACCGCCCTCGCTCGCGGCTGGACGAATGGTTCCTGGGTTCGGGTCGCAGTGAAAAACCGTGAACCACCCCGGTACCGTTCTTCCCGGAGGTGCATGAGGAGCTCACGAGGTCGTGGAATGCACGCTTCTTGGCGCGTTCCACACTCGTGGGCTCGGCGGCTGTGACTTCCCTGGATGGCGGAACGGCCCGAGGCTATGTTGACATCCCCCAGGTGGAGCGTGCTATAGCGGTGCACCTGTGCCCGCAGACGGCTGCCACCTGGAGGGGTCGACCTAGACTCCCGTCCAGACCGTGTAAGCTCTCTTCGACCCTAGTGTCGAAAGTTTCTAACGCTGCTGGACAGGCTGCTTCTGCCCTCCACGCCTCCAGGCTAAAGTCCTGAAGGATCTGGATGAAGGGAAGCCCAACCCCACTCGCATGAGTGAGTTGCGCACTGCCACTGACCTCGCGCTCCGAGCGACGAAGGCCACGGCAGGCGCATTAGGTCGGTCGATGTCCACTATGGTGGCCCAAGAGAGGCATCTGTGGCTGAATCTTGCGCAGATGAGCGAAGTCCAGAAGGCCCACCTTCTGGACGTGCCCATCTCGCAAGCAGGGTTGTTTGGTGACACCGTGGAGAACGTGGCACAGCAGTTCTCCGTGGTGCAGAAGCAGACGGAGGCAATACAGCAGATATTGTCTCGCCGCGGCGTGACCACCCATAGGTCGTCACGTCCCCGAGCGCCGCCTGCTTCCCAACAGCCCCGCCCCTCTGCCGGTTCTGGGGCCCTCCCCAAGGACAGCCCACCTGAGACGCAGACCCACGCGAGCCGCGAGGAAGGACTCCCAGCGGCCCTGACGGGACGAACCCGGGGGAAACCTTTTCAGGGCCCGGCGCCCACCTCCTCGTTAAGAGAGTTGTTTTCCCTGGGTAACGAGGATGGACGGCGCGGATGACCACAACCTCCACGCGACGTTGCGTCGACCAGCGCCACAAGACAGGTAAGTCAGCAGAGCCGTCAACCTCCCAGGGATCCTTCCCGGTGCAAGGTGACCGCTCTGCCAGCCACCGAACCAGCCCTCCCAGGTACGGTGAAGGAGATCGTTCCTCTGACACCGTTGGCAAGGTTCTTGGCAAACGCATACCAGCCCGTCACGGTGGTTAGACCGAACGATCCGTCTCGGGTCGCCGCCCTGCTGGCGAAACGCGCGATCGAGCCCGTTCCCATAACCGAGATGTCCTCCGGGTTCTACAGCCCATACTTCATCGTGCCCAAAAAAGGAGGAGGGCTGCGCCCTATTCTGGATCTACGCGTCCTGAACAGGTACCTGCACAAGCTACCGTTCCGGATGATGACTCAGAAGCGCATCTTGGAGTCGATTCGTCACCAAGATTGGTTCGTGGCAATCGACCTGAAGGACGCGTACTTTCACGTCTCTATTGTTCCTAGACACCGACCGTTTCTACGGTTCGCGTTCGAGGGGAGGGCATATCAGTACAGAGTCCTGCCCTTCGGTCTGGCTCTGTCTCCGCGGGTTTTTACAAAACTCAAGGTTCATACTCAACTATCTTGACGACTGGCTTATTTTGGCACACTCGCGAGATGTGTTGTGTACGCAAAGGTATCTTGTGCTCAGGCACCTAGACCGTTTGGGCCTCCAGGTCAACCGAGAAAAGAGCAAGCTCTCCCCAGCGCAGTGCACCTCTTATCTCGGGATGGAACTAGACTCTGTCCGCATGTCAGCGCAGCTCACTACCGAGCGTGCACAGTCGGTGCTACACTGCCTGATACTAATCAGGCAGGCCACAGAGGCCCCACTGAAACTATTTCAGAGGCCCCTGGGGTACATGGCGTCCTCGGCCGGGTTAATCCCACTCGGGTTGATGCACATGTGACCGCTACAGCACTGGCTTCAGAGTCGGGTTCCGAGGACGGCGTGGCACCTCGCCACAAGGTGGATTACGATCACGCCCCAGTGCCGACGTACCCTCATCCCCTGGGCAAAACTGTCCTTCTTGCGAGCGGGAGTCCCGCTCGGGCAGGTCTCGAGGCACGTTGTAGTTACGACAGGTGCTTCCCTGCATGGATGGGGGCAGTGTGCAACCGGCACGCAATAGCAGGGCAGTGGACGGGCCCCCGACTGCGATGGCACATAAATTGCCTAGAGTTGCTGGCAGTCTTTTCTAGCACTAAGGAGGCTACGGCCCCTAGTGCAGGACAGACACGTGCTAGTCCGGTTGGACAGCACGTCTGCCATTGCGTATATCAATCACCAGGGCGGCATATGCTCACGGCAGATGTCGCAACTAGCCCGACGCCTCCTCCAATGGAGTCAGCAGGTGACCAAGTCCCTGCGGGCCACGTTCATCCCGGGGAACCTGAACCAGACAGCCAATGCGCTTTCTCGTCAGGGGACTCCCCGTGGAGAATGGCGACTCCATCCCTGTGTAGTCCAGCTCTTATGGGAGCGGTTCGGGCAGGCTCAGGTGGACCTGTTTGCCTCTTTGGACTCCACCCATTGCCTGCTTTGGTTCTCCCTGACCGAGGGCCCCCTCGGCACGGACGCCTTAGCGCACAGCTGGCCGCGGGACAAGAGGAAGTACGCCTTTCCCCCAGTGAGCCACCTTGCACAGATCCTGTGCAAGGTCAGGGAAGAGGAGAACCAAGTCATGTTAGTTGCGCCGTACTGGCCCAACCAGCCTTGGTTTCCAGACCTAATATCTCGGATGATAGCTCCCCCCTGGCCGATTCCCCTCTCGAAGGACCTTCTTTCGCAGGGTAAGGGCACGGTTGGGCACCCCAATCCAGGCCTCTGGAACCTCCACGCCTGGTCCCCGGACGGGACGAGGAGGGTTTAAGTGGCTTGCCTCCAGCAGTCCAAGAGACTGTCATGCAGGCTAGAGCCCCCGCCACGCGGCGTTTATACGCCTACAAGTGGCGTCTCTTCTCGTCTTGGTGTTCCTCCCTTGGAGAGATCCCACGGAATTGTCTGATCGGGTCAATGTTGGCCTTCTTACAGCAGAGAATAGAGAGTAACCTCTCCCCATCCACCTTGAAAGTGTATGTAGCCGCTATTGCCGCTCATCACGATCTGGTGGAGGGTAAGTCTCTTGGTCGACACGACCTGGTCATTAGGTTCCTCAAGGGCGCGAGGAGGGTGAATCCACCTCGACCGCGCTCTATACCCTCTTGGGATCTTAATGTGGTCCTACATGGCCTGCCTATGGCCCCGTTTGAGCCCCTCGGAGACGCCTCTCTTCCTCATCTTACGATGAAGACGGCGCTCCAGACGGCGCTCGCGTCTATCAAGAGGGTCGGGGACCTCCAAGGCTTTTCCGTGTCCCCGGGATGCCTAGAATTTGGACCTGGTAACTCTCACGTGATCCTGAGACCCAGGCCAGGTTACTTGCCCAAGGTCCCCACCACTCCCTTCCGGGATCAGGTGGTGACCTTGCAGGCGCTCCCCTCCGGGGAGGAAGACCCAACCTCTGACCTGTTGTGTTCTGTACGCGCAATGCGCCTCTACATAGACCGCACACAGAACCTTAGGAGTTCTGAGCAGCTTTTCGTCTGTTTTGGGAGACAGCATCAGGGGAGAGCTGTCTCCAAACAGAGGCTGGTGCACTGGATTGTTGATGCCATCTCCTTGGCGTACCAATCCACGGGTCAACCATGCCCTCTTGCAGTGAGAGCCCACTCCACATGGAGCGTGGCCTCCTCGTGGGCATTGGCCCAGGGCGCCACCCTGGCAGACATATGTAGTGCTGCGGGTTGGGCTACGCCCAGTACCTTCGTGAGGTTCTACAACCTCTGAGTGGAACAGGTGTCAGCCCGTGTCCTGCAGGGATAGGGGACCGCATCTGGCCTGGACGTATGCCTGCGAAAGCGCCTTCTCCCCTCTTCAGGTGAGTAACGTGCGCTATTTGCATCCCTACTATTCCCCCCTTAGGGTGAAGTATAGGCATTCAATCCATCAATAAGCATGGCATTTGGTAATAGATTGGGCAGAGCGATCTGTTGGAACCATGTCCAGTACTGGTGGAGTCACCACTATTCAGGCGGACCCCTATACTTGGACTAATGCCCCATACTTAGTGACTCCCCTGTAGGTAGTCCCGTATGTAGATTCTCACGTATTCCCCTATAGGCGAATTGGTGACCTCCCCTCCGGTGGCTCTCCACCGAGTATACTGTCCCCCGAGTCGGGTTGTGTTGTGAATTTTCTTTGCGTGTTATGAAGAATTATTCTTGAGTCTCGATACAAAAGCCACTTTAAGAATGGAGTAGGATTGCAATGTCACTCTCCCTCTGGTCTTGGAAGAACCCTTATATAGTGTGCTTAACACACACACACATACACACAGTGTCAACCTGAGTTATATGAGACCCCCAATATAATGTAAAACAGATGTGTTTTACTCCCCCGGCCCACATATTGGTTACTTTGTGTCAACCAACATTTGGCCTCCCAGATAAGAAATTTTTTAAATGACTTTATAATGGTAAACAATTATATACATTATTCGTCTATATTTTAGCCAAAAATATCTTCAACATTTCCCCCTTTGATACGTTTTTACGTATCATGTCCCAGAATACTGTTTCATGATACAGCTCACAATATCTATCTAATGACTAAGTAGTCAGAATTTTCTATTAC
The DNA here is from genome assembly GCA_006030095.1 of Triplophysa siluroides. Classification (NCBI taxonomy): domain Eukaryota; kingdom Metazoa; phylum Chordata; class Actinopteri; order Cypriniformes; family Nemacheilidae; genus Triplophysa; species Triplophysa siluroides. The sequence continues at coordinate 84,642 of VCII01000544.1, forward strand.
CAATAACTGACCATGCCACAGCATTCTGGATTACCAGAACCAAACATCTTCCTCCTCTATTGACAGGAAGGAAGTAAAAGATTCTGATAACTAAGATTAAAGGTTTACAAAAAACTTGTTTAAAGCATGTGCGTGCAATAGGTTCTGCTCTTGCCTGTGGTTTCACAGTTATGTAGAATATATCATCAAATAAGAGTAAACAAAATAAAATTGGAGTACATACAACAATAAAAGAATGGTAAATATAAAAATTAAAATAGAATATATTGCGATAAGCAAAAATGAAATGTAAATAAATGAAGATAAAAGAAATGAAGATAAACGAAATGCGCATAAAAAATGAAATATGAATTAAAGAAAAGAAAAGAAAATTAAATGTGCACAAAAACAGAAATTAGAAAGATAAAACATTTATAACATGTAAATATAAAAAATAAACTTTGCGTAATATGAAAACAAGATAATATGAAAACAATATATGCATAATATTGATTAGGTTGCAAAATACATGTATTTAGTGTTCCTTCCTAATATTATTAGAGGTATTATAACTCTCCTCTGCCTGTTGCAAAGTCAATACTGTTTGGTTTAGTAAGTCTTGATAACATTCTTGTTGAGTCAAAGTTCTTTTCTCATCATCATGGTACCTTAACATGTTCATCTGTTTAACTGTGGCTTTAATAATTAGGGATTTTAATAAAGGTATTGCACAGCAAAACAGTAATCCTCCTATAACAATTGTCACTCCCAAAAGTATTCCTAATTTCGCTACCCATTCTCCCCAAACTCCTAATTTTAAATTAATCCAATCCCATGTTTTTTCATCTTTTCCAGAATTAGTTGCCAATTCTATTTGTAATTCTTTGAGTTTAGTCATGGCTTTAGTAAATGTTCCTTCTGGTGATGTATTATTAGGTATATAAGTACAACATTGATTGCCAAATAGGACACACACACCTTTGTCTGCTAACATCCAATTCAGGGCTAATCTGTTTTGCCATGACATTTTACTGGTTGCATCTAATTGTTCTCCTAAAGCAATTAAAGCTTCATTTGTATAGTTGATGAATCTTTGTTGATTGTAGTATATATAATTTATCCATTCTGTATTTTTGTTTGGTGAAATCCAAATGAATATTGATTCAAAACCTGATTTAACTTCATATCGTGCTTTGAACTGATCCGGTATGCCTCTAGGCTGTCCAATGGAGTCTATGTAAACTTTAGGATCTGGTGTGTAACTTCTCTTAGCTCTGTGATTAATTGTTTTATTCGTTTCCCTTGTGGATTCTGAATCCCATTCTATTATTTTGATTTCTTGTATTAATCGTACTCTCGTACATTTTCCTTTCCATCCGAGGGGTAAAGAAGACAATAGCTTTCTTTTTTCCACAAATCCAGAAATAGTCAGCTATGGCTTTAGTTGTCATGGAATACGGGAAGAGACAAGGCAGGAGAACCCAATTGCAGGCAGGACTCAGACTTGGGGGTAAACAAGGGTATTTATTAACAGAACAAGACTATACAAAAGGCAAAACAAAACCCACGAGGGGGAAAACAATACAGGATATCTTAAACAGACTACAAGAACATGGACTTACTAAACTATGAAAAAAACACTTGATAAGAACACTAAAGTAACACTTACTAAGACGAGGGAACAGGAACAGGAACAAGGTAACAAGAATTTCATACAAAACGGTAGCTTACCAAGAACTTCTTACAATGAACGAGCACAGGACAATGAACACGAGGATGTTTTAAAGGGTGACAAACACAGGATCATAACGAGGAACAGGTGCTGGGGATTAAGCACTAAGGAGAGGCTGACGAGGAACGAGATGGCGGGAACAATGACGCAGACCGGAGAGAGAGAGAGTATGGCCAAATAGGTGCCAAAATAGTCTCTCTCCCACCACATAACTAAAGGCTATGCCATGGCTCCACAGAAAACCAAGACTAAAACATGACATGATAGTGGAACCCAACGTGATCTCACAGAAATGCGAATCTATTTTTACGTAAATGTTGTCTTTAGCATACGTATGAACGTTACGTTTAAATAGACGCATCTACGTATAATATACACGTATAAAGGCTTCAGCAACGTTAGGGTCTTACGTATTTTCACATTAATAACGTATAAATGATTACGCATAAAGAACGCGAAGTGACGTCACGTCCCATTGCATGCTGGGGCGAATCCGCTATCCTGAAAGGTTATTTAGAATGCCAAAGCTTCTAACGTTGGATGGAAAGGCTGCAATTTTAGCCAAAACGGCTAATGCTACAGGAAAGGAGACCAGCTGTTGTTTTTAAATTGATTTTAATGAAAGAAAAACTTCACTACAGGACTGCCAAAGCCACTAGATGGAAAGTCTGCAACTTTTAGCCAAATACTGCTAATGCTAACACTGCTGCTTTAGCAATCGCAGGAAAGGAGACCAGCTGTTGTTTTTAAATAGATTTTAATGAAAGAAAAGCTTTACTAGACTGAATAAACTGCTTTTGTGAGGGAAGATATATTCATGTAAGGAATCGATTGTCTGCCCATTGATTTTCAACATGTTTACATATGTTTTAAGTGATCTATGTTATCCATAACGCTTTCCCCAGTTCATTAATAAGACCATCTCTGGTCTTTTAGTAGTCTAATTTTTACGAACAATTGTGCATTTACTGGGTGGAAGATGGTAATTTAAGACACAAGCCAATAAACTGTAAGAGTTGTATTAAGGGGTATTCGGTGTAAAAATAAACTGAAGAAACACAAGTGTGTGTCGTAGTTATATATAAAACATAATAATAAATGTAATACCTGTAATATTAGCCTCTATGTACGTTTATTACATATTTTATACGTGCGGGTATAAAATAAAAAACAAAATGTGGAAAGAATATTTGAAACCAAGCATGACATTTAATATATTATATGATATGTTTGGGTTGTATTTTTGAACATGCTGTGTTATCAGGTACAAATTGTTTTTTCGCTTTGCTTGGACCACTTCCGGTGTTTTGCGTAATCTCCCGCGCATTGCGTGCTGAGAAAAATAGAGGTACAGGTAAGGATCCGTGTTTTTCTTATTTATATTAGTTAAAACTTGATATTGTCTTCCAAGTAAAGTGTACATTTAGTATTTTAATACTAGTTGATCAGAAATTGTTCTCACTTGATATGTCGTTTCTCATTTAACTATGAAGATCTTTTAAAATCTATCAAGTTTAATTATGTATTAACGTGTTTTGCGGCCAAGATGTGCTAATGTTTTCCAAACATCAAATCCGTAGGCTATAATGATGCAGTATTAAACATTATCTAACCGATCTTTTTTCTTTATTAATAAGATGTTTTAGGAGCTCAGATTAAGTCAGAAAGGATAATTGTATACTAAGTACATGTACTGTATTATAAAAATGTGTGATATTTAATCAACCTGTACATATTACCCTTAAAAACATTCTAACTGCTGAAAAACAGCTGTACCTTGGAACATCCCTGCTGAGAAACAAGCATATGCTAGTTTGGTGTTTTTTGATTGATGCTGGTTTCAGCTGCATGTGCTGGTTTAAGATGTTCCATGGATAGGGCACGTGCTGGTCCATAGCGGGTAAGACTGGTCAAACAAGCATCAAAACATACCTAACCCAGCATATGCTGTTTTTTTCAACAGGGATTATTGACACTGGTTTAAATTGAAGAGTTAATCTTCCATTGGTCCAGGTTTAGGTTAATTTAGATCAACTAATTTCCTTATTGTAGCAGTTTAGATCAGCTCATGACAGCTTGAAACTGTTTGGACCAACTTTGACCTGTTTATAACAAATATATGACATGTTCCAAAATGCAGCACACGCCAGCAGTGTTAACCATTAGAAAATTGTATTGGTCTAACGTTATGCTGTTGTGTAGCACTACAATATAACGTTCCATTGAATGACTTTATACATGTATCTTCATGTGTGTTTTTTGTTTATTCCAGGATGCCTGGGTCAACATTCAAAAAATGTTCTTCTTGCAATGTCCACATTTCTGTGGCTTGCAAAATGTGTAAACACTGCGGACAAAAGCAAGAAATGAAAAAAGCCATAAAAGTTGCAAAGCAAAAAATAAATGAGCGATGGGTCAAAAATATGAAAGATGCAAACAATTTCTGTAAACTTATAAATTCTGCTAATATTCTGGTAAGTATATTGAATAGATTCACATGTTGAAGTTGGTCTTTATCAAGAGTGTGTGTGTGCGTGCGTGCGTGCGTGGGTGCATGTGTGTATGTCCTCATGTAAATATGAAATATGAAGTAAACACTATTTCCTAAAAGATTCCAGAAATGTCCCATATTCTACTCTAAACAAAATGTTTTATGGACTTATCAGTGATATTTGGAGCAATTGCTCCTTTCTTACAGTGCAACCTTCAGGTCATGTGAATACCCGGCTTGTTTTACTGTAAAAATAGACATTTGTCCAGCTGTTGATCTGACAGCTCCTGCTCTGCCTATTTTACAGTGAAATATTCTGGCCGGGACAATGAATTTGAGAGTAATCAAAGCATGTCGCCCAGCGAGGAAGATAATGTTGTCAGCAATGACGTTGATGCCACAGGGGATGGTCCTAGTCCCAGCACTGACGGAGAGGATGTTGTTACTTTAACCCTTACTCCAGTGGATCTCTCACACGAACCCTCTCACTTCTGCCAGCCACCGATAAAAAAGAAGATCCTGGAGAACTCTAGAAGTAATGACCTGTTATTCATCAACTAAATAGATTGAACATATGCTTCTAACTATGCCACATATACACAAGCATCTATTAAGTATCTCAAAATCTCTTGCTGTATGTCTGACTGCCTGTCTGTGTCTGTCTGTTTGTTTGTCTGTCTGCTTGTCTCTTGCTGTATGTCTGTCTGCCTTTCCGTCTGTCTGTCTGTTTGTCTGTGTCTGTCTGTGTGACTGTTTGTCTGTGTCTGTGTCTGTTTGTCTGTCTGTCTGTCTGTCTCTTGCTGTATGTCTGCCTGTCTGTATGTATGTATGTATGTCTGTATGTATGTATGTATGTATGTATGTATGCACATCTGTCCATCTAATTTGTCAATTTAAACTCTCTTTGGGTCCAGAAAACTCCAGTGCTGCTATTCAAGCCTCTACTCCAGCAGCCAGTGTCCATCATCTGCCTGTCTCAAAATCAATTAAAGGTAAAACTCTACACTGACTCATACTTCCGTTTGTTTGTCTGTCTCTGTCTCATGCTGTATGTATGTATGCCTGTCTGTCTGTCTGTCTGCCTGTATGTATGTATGTATGCACATCTGTCCATCTAATTTGTCAATTTAAACTCTCTTTGGGTCCAGAAATATCCAGTGCTGCAATTCAAGCCTCTACTTCAGCAGCCAGTGTCCATCATCTGCCTGTCTCAAAATCAAACAAATTTCGCTACAAGATTAAAGGTAATTCTACCAGAAAGACTCAGGAAACATAGAACGATAAATAATATTTATTAAACATAATGTTAAAGATCTTTGGGCATAGGCCCCGTCCAATGAATGAATCATGGAAAAATGATTCCGATGTTCCTGCCTGAAGATAAGGCAGGGGCGGAGCCTACCCCCGGACTGAGGACGGGGCCCTGACCTGGTGGTGGTGGTGGGGAGGATGGAGGTTTCACTCATGCGTTAGTTTCTGCGAACAAAAGAGAGGGTAAGTACCATCCTTTTATACTACGTGCTGAGGGATGATAGGCTAACCAGTAATTGATTATGATGTGAGGAGTCTTCCTGATAGAACTTGCGCGGAAGCTTACATTTCTACCAGAAAGACTCAGGAAACATAGAACGATAAATAATATTTATTAAACATAATGTTAAAGATCTTTGGGCATAGGCCCCGTCCAATGAATGAATCATGGAAAAATTATTCCGATGTTCCTGCCTGAAGATAAGGCAGGGGCGGAGCCTACCCCAAAAGAGAAAGTAAACAAAATCAACCCACCGGATGATGTGTCTCCTTGCAGTTCCTAAAGGAGAAAGTAAGTGTCGGTCAGTCATGGTTAAAACATGAAGTAAAATTATACCTGCCTTCTATTGATGGTGGCATGAACAACATATCTTGAGGGTAAGTAGTTGCAAATCACTGTTTTTTCAGAACCTCCAAAAGTGATTATAGGCTTGACGAAGTGAACAAGTGAACAAGCCTGAGCCTGCACCGGCTAATTGGGCTTCTAAAGCCTTCAAATTCTCCAGAAGCCTGCACAGGCTGAATGGCTTGCACGAGCGAACAGAATCTTCCCCAACAGAATTTTCCAGAGGCCTGCACAGGCTGAATGGGCTTGCACAAGCCGACAATTTTCCCCAACATTTTTTTCCAGAAGCCTGCTCAGGCTGAATGGGCTTGCACAAGCCAACAAAATTTTCCCCAACATATTTCCTGAATCCTGCTCAGGCTGAAAGGGCTTGCATGAGCCAACGATTTCCCCCAACATAATTTCCAAGAGCCTGCACAGGCTGAATGGGCTTGCAAAAGCACAAAAAGAAATCATAAAATAAACAACAAACATAAAACGACAGAGCCTGCACAGGCTGAATGGGCTTGCACAAGCCAACTGATTTTCCGGAAGCCTGCACAGGCTGAATGGGCTTGCATAAGCCGAAGAATTAACTCAAATCTTACAGAGGCTGATATGAGGCTTGCCAAAGCCGTGCTATAAGTAACCTATACTTATTCCACCACCACCAGTAATTGTAGAGTTAGTACCTTAAGCTTGTGGAGAAGGCCTGCTGAGCATCCAGGATGGTTTTAGAATCCAGTCTTATGTAGGATTCGAATGCCATAGATGACCATCTGCCTAGGACCTTAATAGAAGAAGTCGGAATCCCACGGGCGGCTGCAGAAGTAGCTGCGCCGATCCTAAATGATTGCCCGGTGTAAAGTTGTGAAGACTTGCCGCAACTCTCCAGAGCTGCTGCGAGATGAGTCCTGAACCACTCTTTTGTTATGGGGAAACCATTGGATAACATAAATAGGGGGGATAATTTATGATGACCGGGGCGAGTTTGGAGGTATCTTATCATGGAAGTGAAGGGGCAAATATCTCCGTTAGAACGTGAAATAGTAATGGTAATGCCTGCTCGTAATGTGTCGGTTTTCGAATGTTTAAGGAAAATAGTGAAGTGATTTGGTGAGAAAGTGATATCTGAAAAGGTTAAGTCTCTGGATGGGTCGAAACTTCGGGAGTCATTAGTAAATTCCCCTGGCCACATAAAGCCATAGAAGGCAGTTAAAAACATGGCTTCTAAGAGAATGTTAGTATAGGCGGGAAATAACCCTTTACGCAGTGCGTAAACCAGTTCTTTTAGAATGGGAATTGTAATAGGAAGGCGTTTATCAATAATTATCAGCGTATCTTTAGAAATACCTTTCAGTAGCAGCCGTATGGAGGGCGTGGAAAATAGACTCGGATACCCGGGATCATGTAATCTGGCATGAAATTGGATACCTGCGAGTAATCTGCGTAAAGTGGATATTTTAAGATTGCGAAATTGGTATTGATGAACCAAAAAGGCACAGACAGTCGAGACTAGGATAGGAAAACGGTTGACGTGAAATGCTAAACAGAACGTTGTGAACAAGGACCAAGCAGAATTGTAGGCTTTAAAGGTGGAAGATGTGACGCCCTTAGAAATAAAATAGCTAGCTGAATTTAACAGTTTACGGTACGGATCTAATGTAGGAGGATTCTGGAAGGTTTCGGGCAAGGTGTTGGGTCCGGGTTGGCCATTGGGCAGAGGCGTCTGAAAGTCTGAAAGCGAAAGCGAGAGAGGGCGTCAGCGATTTCGTTAAAGTGCCCCGGAATATGTTCAGCTTTAATTGTAAAACTGTGCATAATTGATTGCCAGATAATTCTTCTCATAATTGACATGATAGCTAAACAAGGCGACCTACCTTTATTGATAATTGCGACTGCTGCTTCGTTATCGCAGAACATGATAATATGTTTGCGAGACCAAGCTGAACCCCATAGGACGCAAGCCACCGCTATGGGTTAAAGCTCGTAGAGAGCGGACGAGGCGGAATTTTGTGCGAGATCTATTTGATCCGGCCACCTCTCGGCGAACCACTGACCTTGGAAAAAAGCTCCGAAGCCTATAGAAGGGGCTGCGTCTGTGAACAGTTTAAGAGCGACGGAAGATTCCGGAGTGTCGTTATGAAAAAAGGAGATACCATTCCAGCTGTTCAGCAGGTGGGACCAGAATGTCAGATCTGAGAGGCATCCATCGTCGAGGTGCACAATGTCACTTAAATTGGCTACTGAGTGAGCGAGATCAAGCAACCGAGATATGAAAGCCCTGCCTTGTGGAATAATGCTCATGGCAAAATTGAGGTGGCCGAGCAATGAAAGCATTTCCCGTTTAGTAACTGATCGTGAACCTATAAACGAACCCATATAAGAACGAATCCTCGAAAGTTTGTCTGTAGGAAGAGAAGCTTGCATCTTAACAGTATCCAGCCGTATACCGAGAAACTCGAGAGCAGTTGTCGGGCCAAGTGTCTTCTCTTCCGACAGAGGAACTCCCACGTCACTAAAAATGTGTTTAAGTGTATCTAGGATGGGGGTTTTGTGCGATGGAAAATCAACTAATAGAAAGTCATCGAGTAGATGCAGAACGAATGGAATCTTGCAGACGTTAAGCAAGATCCAACACAGTGCCTCTGAAAGATTGTTGAATATGTGCGGACTACTCCTGCAACCAAAAGTGAGTCTGACTGCGAAGTAAAATTTTGACTGCCATTTAATGCCAAAGAGAGCCCACTCGGCAGGGTGAATAGGAATAATCTTGAACGCGTCTGTGATGTCAGCCTTAGCTAGCCAAGCACCTTGCCCAGCCATTTTAATTAGCTGAATAGCGTTATCCACTGTAGCATAATAGAGAGAAAAGGGCTCTAGGGGAATGCATTCATTTACACTCGCTGTAGTATTAGAATGTGGTGAAGACATGTCAAAAATCAACCGCTTTTTCCCCGAAAATTTCCTAGTAGCCACAGAGAGAGAATTAACTCGAAAAGGAGAAAAGGAGGAGATTTAAAAGGCCCAATAACATAACCTTTATTGACTCCCTTTCCCAAGAGGGCAGAAACCACTTCTGGTTCAGCTACAGCTGACTGTAGGTTTTTTGCGACGTAAGAGAAGGACAAGGGGGATAAAACACCTACCCTAAACCCTTGGGCCAGCCCGGTAATTAGATAATCTACGAATGATGGATCAGGGTGGGATAACAAGTAACTAGCTAGCGTGTGAATGTTAACTGGAGTGGAAGGGTGGCTTCTTAGAACTTTTTCCCGAACGGGGGCTTTCCTTTTCTGGCAGGTCTGAATCTCTGTGGGCAGACGTATTTCGGGTGGGGCTCTTTGCAGAAACTACACACATGCGAAAATATACATTTAGAATACGTACATACAGACTCATTAAATTTGAAACAAATCCGAGAGTTGTCGAGTGTATGATTTGAGCGCCCTCTATTGTCGTAGGCTGGGCTTACAGGATCGGCACCATGGACAGCAACAGGACCTTGACTCGCGAGAGTTTTTCGGGCAGAGCGAAGCAGAGTGTCCGTGCGAGCTGCATACGACACAGGTCAAAGTTTTCTGACCGCCGAAGTGACGAACCAGTAACTCTGTGTCGACGATGGACCAGTCCAGCCGTGAGTTGAACAATGAGACGAATGATGCAGATTTAGCGGAAAAGGATCTATGATATTCGTAGAAAAGGGTGCCTCCGTATCTCTGGTAAAAGTCCGCCATCATAGCAAGATAAATGTCCAATTCTTCACGGCGCTCGGGGAAGTTTTGGCAGAGGATGTCTCTGTAAACTCCGAAAGCGTTTACAAACTCAGAAAATGATAAATTGCGTTGTAGCCTCGAATCTGACGTTCTGAGGAAAACCGCCACGTCACCACAGTCCACCATTTGTCGTTCGGACGCAGGTAAAGGCGTCAGGAGGGAAGCTAAATTAACGTCCTTACCTTCAATGATGTTGGAACGTATTTGGTGCGAAACCGAAGCCGCAGCCGGCGGGACGAATCGTCTGCCGAAGTTTTGGGCAGCGGTTGCCGTAGACAAATTAAACTGAGTAGCGCTCAGAGCTGGCTCGACAAAAGTTGGAGTCTGCACCATCACTGGAGCCGTCGCTTGGACGCTTGAGGATGTAGACGAGGATGTCGAGGGATTTATCGACCCAAGTATGTTGGGAAATTCCGGGGGGATAGGCAAATGTTGTACTTGTGGCAGAACTGGAAGCGGGGTTCCCGATAGCTCTCTCAAAGACCCCCAGCCTATTCCCTAGGCTTTTAACGTTCTCGGACAGTCCTTGTACTATTTGCAGGAGCTGGTTATGAACTTCCGCTTGATTGTGAGGTGGCGATGAAGTCGACGTGGAAGGCTTGGGCCGTTTGGCTGACTTCGGAGATGAAGATTTGGCTGCGCGTTTCCTGCCGCCTTGTTTCGTTTGAAGAGGTATGGTTGTGGAGATTACCGGAACGTCCATAGCTAGGACAGCAGGATTACCCAGGGCGTAAGAAGCCAACAGTATGAGATCTTCTCTCTCCAATTCTTTATCTACTGGAATGCCTTGCAACTCTAAAGTGGTCATAATTTTTTCCGTGGGCCATTGAGCCCACGGGGAATCCCGATTCTGGATCCGGGAACTACGCCGCACGTTTGCGGGGGAAGTAGGAGGTTGATCGTCGTCCGAATCTGTGAAGTCGCAATCGACTAGAGGTTTTTCCGACATGATCAGTTTGCTTTAACTTACGCGGGACAGCGATGTCACTTCATGCGTTAGTTTCTGCGAACAAAAGAGAGGGTAAGTACCATCCTTTTATACTACGTGCTGAGGGATGATAGGCTAACCAGTAATTGATTATGATGTGAGGAGTCTTCCTGATAGAACTTGCGCGGAAGCTTACATTTCCCTGAATGTTGTTTTTGCGTGATTATTACAATATTTAACATATTCAGGTCAATTGATTTCTTTCACTTCCTCTGTTAAAATGAAGTAAAAAACAGGATCAGATGACTTGTATATGTGCATGTTGTTTTATCTCATAACTATCAGTAATCATGGTCTTTTCAACGTGTCGTTTCATATGAATTTATATTGTGGTCTTACTGGCATCGTTCATTCAAAAGCCAATTTATGCTCGTATTAACAGCCGTGATGTTAGTCCCAGCATGCAAAACATGCCATATCCTGGTGAACAGGAATGCTGGATTTTTTAGCAGGGGAGAGATTTGTTTGCATCATTTTGCTGCTGCATCTGTATATGCCTTTCATTTTGTATCCTTACATACATACAGACAGAGAGACAGACATGCATGCATTTGGCATTGTGTATGTTTGAAGCTCAATCCTTTTCAAATAGTTACTGTATATGATTATGTTTGTGCTCTCTTCCTATTAGAGTGCCCAGTGCATTTACAAAAAGAACAATTTCCATTCGTGAAAACCATGGGAACAAGAATTGCAAAAAATGTAAGTAACATTGAGCTTAAAATTTGTTTGAATATCTTGGCAGGATCATACAGCTTTGGAAGCTAAAAAATAAATATATAATAAAAATGAAGAAAATAAAACATAATATAATTTGCTTATTTTCAGGGGAAAAAAGAGACAAAGGTGCGTTGGCAGCCTTGCTCTGGCTGGTATGTACTTTATATATAAATTTCGCAGGGCTTTGCATGCAAAGATTTTTAGTTAAACTGTAAAAAACAAAAATATGTTTGTGTAGTCTTTATTCTCTTTGTCTTCTAATATTCTGCTACTTAAATGTTTTTACATGTCAATGCGAAAATAATCTTCTTCAAAATTAAATTGTTTTTCAGTGGAGTTAAGTGGAAGGACACATGGGAGCCTTATGATCGTTTTCCTTCAGATTAATAAATTGAGGTGAAGCTCACTGCACTAAACCATTAAAGAAGATTTTATATAGTTTTATTACACTTCTATACAGACATTTGAAAAACATAATTGAACTGTATTTATTTGTCTGTCTGCCATGTGCACTTGGTTTATCTTGACCATTCCCGCTTGTATTATTAGTTACTTGTATTATTTGGACTGTGTGTTCCCTCATTGGCAAGGATTTTGCCAACATTTTCTCATTGTTCAATAAATATTATTACACACTCTGTATACGAGTCCTCGCCTCATCTCTACCCACAACCGTATCGCACATTTATCATAGAGTTATGCTAGTTGAAAATAAGTAGTTTATGTTATCATACACGGATGGGGTATTACTGACACATTAAATTATTACAACATATTGTGATTACAACAATAGTTAAAAATTCTGGATATACAGTGATATACAGTACCTTTTACAGATATTTTTTATATTTACAATATTACATTCAATAGTTGCTATTGTTAATGCTTGTGATACAATTATTTATCATAAAGGTATCATAAATTGTGAATACTAAATAATATTAATAACATGGTCAATCAGTAAATTATTTTGTACTTCCCATAGTTAAAAGAGATATATTTTGTGGTTATTAGACAAAAAACGGTACTCTACATATCATAGAATGCAGACATAATGTAATGTCAAAATTGTTTATGTTGCTATTTGTTTTGTGGCAAGAGTTGTAATGGCCAAGTGACTGTGTCGAATCAATTTCAAACATATATTTTAAATTAGCAAGTTACATTTGCAATATATATAAAATTGATATCATTATCAATTTTTTTTCAAAGTCATGAGCCTTAATGTCACTTTTTACAAATAGCAAACTAGTTGAAAGCACTGGGAAAAAAATATTTTGTGAGGGCTTTTCCTTACCTGAGCATTTTACTAGGCTATACGGATATGCAATTATTCAATTTACTTTGCAATTATTCACAATGTTTTACAATTTTCCATTTTAAGGGCCACAACAGAGCCCATGTGTCACCCATAAGGCCATTCAAGATGGTACATTTCTCTAAACAACAACAGCATGTGATTGTTCACCTGCAAAGGGCTGTAACCTTTCCTGGTCTTTAGTCCAAGTATTTGTCAAGGAACATGTCTGTTCGAACACATCCAACAGTTCTTGTGCCTGGTTAAACCTACAAACCCGATTCCAAAAAAGTTGGGACACTGTACAAAATGTGAGTAAAAAAGGAATGGAATAATTTACAAATCTCATAAACTTATATTTTATTCACAATAGAATATAGATAACATATCAAATGTTGAAGTGAGACTATGGGCTCATTTTGGATTTCATGAGAGCTACACATTCCAAAACAGTTGGGACAGGTAGCAATAAGAGGCTGGAAAAGTTAAATGTACATATAAGGAACAGCTGGAGGACCAATTTGCAACATGATTGGGTATAAATAGAGCCTCTCAGAGTGACAGTGATTCTCAGAAGTCAAGATGGGCAGAGGATCACCAATTCTCCCAATGCTGCGGCGGAAAACAGTGGAGTAATATAAGAAAGGAGTTTCTCAGAGAAGAATTGCAAAGAGTTTGAAGTTATCATCATCTATAGTGCATAATATCATCCAAAGATTTAGAGAATCTGGAACAATCTCTGTGTGTAAGGGTCAAGGCCGGAAAACCATACTGGATATGCCCATGATCTTCGGGCCCTTAGACGGTACTGCATCACTTACAGGAATGCTACTGAAATGGAAATCACAACATGGACTCAGGAATACTTCCAGAAAACATTGTCGGTGAACACAATCCACCGTGCCATTCGCCGTTGCCGGCAAAAACTATAGGTCAAAAGAGAAGCCATATCTAAACATGATCCAGAAGCGCAGGCGTTTTCTCTGGGCCAAGGGTCATTTAAAATGGACTGTGGCAAAGTGGAAAACTGTTCTGTGGTCAGACGAATCAAAATTTGAAGTTCTTTTTTGAAAACTGGGACGCCATGTCATCCTGACTAAAGAGGAAAAAGACAACCCAAGTTGTTATCAGCACTCAGTTCAGAAGCCTGCATCTCTGGTGGTATGGGGTTGCATGAGTGCGTGTGGCATGGGCAGCTTACACATCTGAAAAGGCACCATCAATGCTGAAAGGTATATTCAAGTTCTAGAACAACATATGCTCCCATCCAGACGTCGTCTCTTTCAGGGAAAACCGTGCATTTTCCAGCATGACAATGCCAGACCACATACTGCACCAATTACAACATCATAGCTGCATAGAAGGATCCGGGTACTTAAATGGCCAGCCTGCAGTCCAGATCTTTCACCCATAGAAAATATTTGGCGCATCATCAAGAGGAAGATGTGACTAAATTGGACAAAATGCCTATTCCTAAACTTGAGCAACTTGTCTCTTCAGTCCCCAGACGTGTTCTGATAAAAAGACGGGATGCCACACAGTGGTAAACATGGCCTTGTCCCAACTTGTTTGAGATGTGTTGATGCCATGAAATTTAAAATCAACTTATTTTTCCCTTAAAATTATACATTTTCTCAGTTTAAACATTTGATATGTCATCTATGTTGTATTCTGAATAAAATATTGAAATTTGAAACTTTCACATCGCATTCTGTTTTTATTCACAATTTGTACAGTGTCAAAACTTTTTTGGAATCTGGTTTGTATATACCTATAGCACATGTCTACAAGGTGTCTTTTAAAAACATACCTTGTAAGATCTGGTAAACATTTATAAAGTCAGTGTTATTTAGAGTCTCTGGGTCCAAAAAAGATTTGCACTTCTTGATGGAAATAACCTTTATGGCTGCCCAACAGGTGTGTGCTCACTAGTCATAATGTGTGCACTAGGACAAGTAGACTATGTGCTACCATAATTGGCCTTCACATGTCACTTTCAAATTTATTTTTACTAAGCTCAATCAATTTTTGTTCAATATCTTGTAATGACAATGCCAGAGGTGAGCACTCTCTAAAGCCTCCAGCAAAGACTTTCACTGAGGCTAAGGTCAGAAGTCAGAGGTGTTCATTCATCAGTGAAACTGATTCTTCATGCTCCCTCCCCAATTTTTTTTTTTTTTACAATTTGAACCTGGTAAATCATCCTGGAATATGGCCATGACAGGTCTTCCTACATGCTTCTTTAAGAAATGAAAAGCTACACACTTCATCTTTTAGATTTAAAAGAAAGTCACCAGACATATAACATGCTATAAACATAATCACTGTAATAATGATCTATTCATACACTGTAAGTATTTGCCTATTAAGAATAACAATCCTTGTTTGTCATTCATTCATTAAAATTTGTCATGTAACGAAGGAACAACAATGTAGACCAGGAGACTTGTATTTTAGAAGAGTTTGTTTTCAAATTGAGATAACTTCGTAAATCTTTTTCTATATCATGTTTTTATTGTTAGCACGTTCGCCTCACACCTCCAGGGTTGGGGGTTCGATTCCCGCTTCCGACTTGTGTGTGTGGAGTTTGCATGTTCTCCCCGTGCCTCGGGGGTTTCCTCCGGGTACTCCGGTTTCCTCCCCTGGTCCAAAGACATGCATGGTAGGTTGATTGGCATCTCTGGAAAAATTGTCCGTAGGGTGTGAGTGCGTGAGTGAATGAGTGAGTGTGTGTGCCCTGCGATGGGTTGGCACTCCATCCAGGGTGTATCCTGCCTTGATGCCCGATGACTCCTGAGATAGGCGCAGGCTCCCCGTGACCCGAGGTAGTTCGGACAAGCGGTAGAAAATGGAATGGAATGGAATGTTTTTATTGTGTTAGTTATTATGGCTTATATCAAAACAAACCAACTACAGTTTGATTTATATTAATTGGTATGCACAATAAAAAAACTTTTAAAAAACAATTAAAACGGAGTTATCTCATTTGGAAATAAACTCTATATGCAAAAATGTATATTTACTCAGTAAGGGTACACACACACAAACATTCTCTAAAAGTGTTAAACACTGCTTACTTTAAATTCTAATAAATATAGTTGTTTTCTTAAAGAATACACAAACAAGTAAATATGGTAACTTTTTTATTTAACACATTGTATCATGTTCTGAAATAATCTTCTGTTGCACACAAAATAGAAACATTCCTCAAAAACAATCCCAGTAAGACAATGTAGGATATGTCTGTACAATCCCCACAGGAAATATGCCGGTAACACTCGGAAGTAAACCCAAAAGAACATTTTAATCAATCCCCGAGTAAAAAAAGTTAATCTTTTCATCTCTCATGATATAAAAAGGCAAGCACACATGCAAACAGAGGCATAGACTAAATAAAAGAAAAGAGTTAGGAGACATGTGACGAAAGAGAAGGGGAGTAATAGATAACTACAGCAGAAATGCATCATCTTCATCAGAGCTCAGATCGTTACTGCTTGAGTAAAGGACT
Organism: Triplophysa siluroides; assembly: GCA_006030095.1. Classification (NCBI taxonomy): domain Eukaryota; kingdom Metazoa; phylum Chordata; class Actinopteri; order Cypriniformes; family Nemacheilidae; genus Triplophysa; species Triplophysa siluroides. Next base: position 100,988 of record VCII01000544.1, read on the forward strand.
TCCGAAGGTTCTAGCCAGTTAGGATATTCGCATTCTTCAACAGTAATATGTTCGGTTATGGTGTCTATTGCCTGATAACTTGTTTTCACAGTGTCCTGGTGAGCTCTTAGCTCATGTAATTTTCTCTTCAACACACACTGAAGTCCTTGAATCCCATCATCTGGAAGATTCCAGGGGTTAACTAGAAAACATACACATAAATAAAACTTGTTAATATTTCATGTGGGATCAGGAGATTGAGAACACATGATTACATACATGAATACATACAGATAATGAATACTTACCACCCGAAATGATGGTATCAAGCAAACTGTTCAGCTTGTGTTCCTGACTTCTTAGATAAAGCCAGTGTTGCTTTGCCTCTTGGACAAGGACAGTCTGTTCTTCCTCTTCTCGTTGAATCAGCATTACCTTGTCAAAGACTTTCTTCTTTGTCAAGAGGTTGACATCATCTACATAATACAGGTAAAACAGGTAAATAAGATAAAGACATAGTGGCTAAATATTTCAATGTGAATACCAATGTTATGCAACACTGACATTGCTCAGTTAGCTGCCAGGGGAAAACGAAGTCGTTTTGAAGGACCTCTTCAATGGACACTACCTTAAAGGAGGGGTCAACAAGGGCATTGTGCTGTTCAATGGAAGAAGACAGCTTTTTTCTCTCCTCATTCATTTTTCTTCTTATTTTATTGCGTCCTTTGTTTGTGGCTAAAACATAATAAATTGACATTGAGCATTTTTATTACTATTTGTTATTGACAATTTTAGAAGTAGTAGTAGTAATGATAATATTAACGATGAAGACAATGAATAAATAGTTCTATCCTTAATATTAAACATACCAGTGTGTCTGTACAGACGATGCTGCAGTTGTTTAATACACAAAGATAATTCTTCAATTGTGTTCCTTATTGGCTGAATTGCAGCATCGTTGTTTCCTACACTTGCTGTAAAAAAGTCACAAAATTTCCAATCAATTAAAAAAATTGATTGGTCAGTCACAAGTTATAGCATACTACAGTGACAGTATTTTGCAAAGGTAAACAGAATGACATATGGCTGTTACATACTAGTGTGGGCCCACTCCTGTACATCTGTGACCCACTGATCCAGTATACCATCATCTACAGACAGTTCTTTTTTCATGTCTTGTAGGCTTTCCGTCTCTTTTTTTAGATTCTGCTGGGTCTGAAACATACAAACCAATAAACCAGTGAGAAAGTTAGTTACATTGGCAAAAGTACGTGATAAGTTGGTGTCCTGAATTAACTGGACACAAAATGTCATCTCATCTTCATGGAAGTTAAAAGCAGAGGCAAATCATAATGTGTTTAAGCTTATGCCACAAAACCAATAATAATCTTTCATGTCTTGAAATACAATCACATTAAATGTTCATATCCAGACAGACAGTTAAATAAATAGACAGATGTTTGTGTGTGTTTGCATGTCTCTCTGCATTTGTTGTGTACGTTTGTCTGTGTGCGAGTTTTTGTATGTTTGTTAAAGAGATTTATGGAATGTACATTTGAGAGTTGACAGTTGGATTGTAAAAAACAAACACTGGGTCTGAACATTCAATGTAAGACTATATCCGTTTAGGGGAACTGTTTCACACGGTATGCACTTTTCTGATGTAGTAGAAGCAATTTGTGCAACATTTAGTGGACATATTTTTTTGCGCTCCACCTGTGAAACCGCCAATGTTGTGCTGCTTTCTGCTTTCCTATTGAAACAAAACTAGACACTCACACCTGCTGTGTTCCTCTGAAAGGCCCACAAGTCTAATGCCTTAGTTTACAAACTATGTTCTAAATATTTAAAAAGTATCATCAATATGCAGAATTGTATAATGTGTTGACCTAAATGATGATGAGATGACATTTTGTGAGAAATACCTGAAAATCAACTGAACATTGAAAACACTTTACTAATCCAAACAAGCTCAAAGGTCTGATGCTTCAACATTTAACACAAACAATAAAGATGAATATAAATAAATATTGCCTTTTGATATCTTGTGCAAATAGTTTGGCACATGTTTTTAGTCTTCATTTTGTTCCACCCCATACACTGCAATGTCAGCAAATCTGTTCGTCCTGTCAATCAAAACAAATTAATCACATAGATACACTAGTTTCAAATTACTTTTGGGAGGTGAGACTTAATAATGTAGAAAAGTTTTTGAAGCCAACATTACATGAAAACTTACTAACCTGCTTTGGACATAAACTTAGTGCTTATACTAAGCTATGATAAAAAGCTATTAGCTTGTTCTACTTCTTCCCCCATGGTATATGCAGCACCCTTTTGAAAACTTCCACTCCATTTGATCTAATGAGTGAGAAAAAGTTTAATTCATTCAGGTTATATCTGAATAGACTGTTTAATATAAAATAAGCAATATGAACACATTGGCCTGACATACCTCACATTTTACACCATGAACTTTCGCGTGCATAACTGAGAGGAATGGCTTCATGTTCACTAGATGTCTCAGTTCCGGGCAGGCCTGGCAAACTTTGATCAAGTATGGCCAGTATTTGCACATAATGTCAGCGCAAAAGAAAGTTGCATTTTCTGTCCAAAGCTCTTTCTGTAGGTACAAAGGATATGCATAGATCTCTCCTCTGAACATATTGAGTGCCCTCAAAAGAACACCATGCCTACAGACACCGACTTCAATTCCCTCCTCGTCCAATTCACTGCTGGTCTTGCTGGAAAACTCTTTAGCGGCTGTGAACTCCGCAGATCCACAAACACCTTTGCCCCCAACCTACATGAAGTACATGATAAAAAAGAAGGGATAGAGAGAAATATAAAACAGACAGACTTGATTTATGAACTGTGTACACAGTATGTGAAATCACTGTTTAAAACTTTCCCCAAACAAATCATAAATTATATTGTCATCTTGAAAGAAATCTGATTGGCAGTCTAGTAAACTTACGTGTTGCACTTTACTGCGTATATATTGAACAAAAGAGGAAACATCATCATCTTTGCAAAGAAACAACCCTTCGAAGTAGCCAGAGTCCTCTGAACTAATAAAAAAGAATTCTTTTTTTTTTTGATACAATTTCTTAATGACAATAAACACAAATCGAAGAACAATTACAGGGTAATTTAAAGAGCTGTTGTGGCATTAATAGAAAAAGAGCAAAGTATAAAACATTCAGCTCCAAGGTCCTTTTATTACTAAAATTAAACATCAAGTCATTACAGGAGAAAAATTGAATTACCCTACAAAAAGAAAGTCAACCAATAATGACAATAACAACAGCAATAAACCACTTACTTCCCCGCCTTTTTAAAGCGATGAAGTTTCCGGTTGCCATCCACAGCAATTGCCAGCATTAGAGGTGTACAAGCTGGGCACATGAAATGTTGGTCACCGCAGATTTTGTCAACCTCATAACGGCAGATGGACCACTCGAAAAAGCTCTTCAAAAACGTATCACCACATAAGGTGCCATTCTAGTTAAAGATACACAGAAATGTTACTAAATACTAGGTTTGTTCAGTGTAAGTCTTTTCCACATCTACCATCCTCCATAAGTTTATTATAGATTATTATCATCATGGCTCTTGAATTATTATCAAGCCCATTTAACAATACTGTTACATTTAGTTAATTAGAAGATTGGTTTATCCAAGCGACTTAGAGAATTTAGGAAAAAATAAAGCAATATTTCACAGGGACAATAATAATTGTCCACAACTGAACAAAACCGTTACCATAGTTGTCAAACTGGTTCAAACCGACAAAGTCTGTTATTCTGTCATCAAAGTGTTTTCCCTCACAGAACTGCTTTGCAGTTTTTTTGTTCACCACTGGGTAACTTATAGAGACAGTTCTCTGTGTGAAAATCATGCAGATATAGGTTGTTAACTCTCCCCTATGAAGATTTTTGGAGAGAAGTGGTTGAAAGTGAACAAAAGAGATGGATTAAAACAGGTGTAAATGGTAATGGTCTCCCTTGTCTACAAGTGATCCAATCAACCAAAATGCATCTTAAAACCTGGTGTTAACATGGACTACACTGCTCATCTCCTGGGACCTTTAATTACAGTTTTGACGACTAAAATGCATTGTTCCCATGAGGTTGGAGTCAAAAAATAATAGGTAGACTGTTTAATGCGGGTTGTTTTATGCTTAATGCTGTGGCTGAGCAGTATATTTACATTTAGGCATTTGGCAGAGGCTTTTATCCACAGCGAATTACATTGCATTATCCTATACATTTATAGATAGGTATGTGCAATCCCCTGGGATCGAACCCACAACCTTGCGATGTTAACGCACTGCTCTTACCACTGAGCTACAGGAAAGTATATGAGAAAGATACTCACTCTCCCATAGTGCACTGTCTTCATGTCAAGCATTCTTATGAATGCTAAACGCGACAATCCTGGAGCAGCCATTTTCAAGTCTTCAAAGGACATGAAGACTTCCTCATCATAAATGGTGCAAAAGTTCACGGTTGCAGGGCAGTAGCCGCTCTTCTGCATTTCTAAAACCCCTGGTACCCATGTTTCTCGGCATTTCTCGCAGTGAAGATGTGGCAATGACAGCTCGTAGCGACCTACAAAATAATTGTTAGTAAATTTAATTTAATACCAAACTATAATGACAGAACACAAATGATTCAAAAAATGTAAAACTTAGTGAGATCCATTTTCCTGCCGAGTTTAGCCCCAACTCTGATAGAACACACCTGAACTAGCTAATCAGTGTCTTCAGGAACAGACACGTTCAACTTAATGTGGCGCTGCGCAGATCTGTTGGCGTATGCATTTGAATCGCTCTCGCATTACTTTGTTATACACCAAGCAATCTGCGCAGATCCGCAGAGGGCTAAATTCGGCAGGAAAATGGATCTCGCAGGCCAGAGTTGAGAACCACTGCTATAGACACATACGTTCTAACCAATTGATACAAATCAGGCACTGTTATTTTAGATACTATAGCCTCAGAAATGTGCCAGTAAAGCAGATCAACAGGCTGGTTTAATATCAAACAACAGAAATATACGAAATGGCCACTGCCGTACATGTAGAGGAGCTTAATAAGGTAAAAATAATAATTGGTAAATAACATCACAGCTTTTAAAAAGTACAATACACACATATTTTACTTTCTAATAATAAAACATGCATACATTAAAGGGCATGTTTTAGTATGTGCTGAACACTCACCCTTCATGTTGATTACAGTAATGGACCTCGCTTTTCGAACACTGTACTTTTCTTTTCCACAACTGCATATTGAATTTGGTAGTGCCATAGGTAATATTCGATCTACAATGAAAAAGAAAACCAATAAATATTTGTTCTATAAAAATAATAATAAAGAGGTTAAATCTCAAGAGGTATATCTGACTATTCTTAGACATTTATGATGACTACTATGAATATAATTATTATTATTGCTAAAATAAAACTGTACCGTCATGATGGTGAAAGTATTGCCCATCAGAGTCCTGCTTTACCACTGTGGTGGGAGGTACAGCCTTGTGGAACCCTGAAATCATGGTGCTCCTGTTGTGGAATACTTGTGTACAGTGTATAGCACAGTCACATTTGATGCAGGTATACTGCTTAGGCAAACAGTCTTTGCACTTGACCACTGCAACCTTTTCCTTACACTCCAAACACAGCTGACCCTCAATATGCTCTGTTGCAAGCCTGTTGTTGATTAAAGAGGGTCTGGCCTCCCTCCATCTCTCTGATGAAGCGGCTGTCCTTGTGCCCCAATGCATTGATGCTGAATGTGGGGTTCCCTCAGAATGGAGGTTACAACTAGCAGCTGACAGAAGCTCTTGTAACTCGTGAAGAAGAGAATCTGTCACACCCCAGAAAAAACAAAAAACATTATGCTAAACAGTCCCCTGTGTAATGGTGCAGTGCTGTTCTTTAAGAAACCATTCTGTAAAGAATTGCTTTTGTTGATATGTCAAGTACCATTGCTCTAATTTGAAAAAGAATTGTAACATTAAAGCAAAGCATTTGAGGGCACTATTTTCATAGCAGTATCGTATACTTTAATCATAAGGGCTACTTTATCTTAAGGTAGCATGAAAAATATATGGTTATTACATGCCGAAAATCAACAGAAAATCAACTAAACAAAATGTAAAAAAGTAATAACCTAATAAGTTATAACTACCATGATCTGGACCCTGGTCTTGATGACATTCTGTTGTCTCTGGACATGCCCTTGATTTGAGTCTTGAATCTGATTAATGCATGTAAAAGTGCATCAAAACATCTTTGTTATTTCAAAACTAATGCTTTCCAACACAATAAATTGTTTTATTTTAGGTCAACAAAACCTTACCGTGTGAAGTAGAAGGCTTTGCTTGTTGTGGACATGACTTCTGTCTTGATTTACATCTGACTTTACCGCTGGACTGGATCCTTCTTTTCTTTGCCTGTTCATTTCAAACAGAACACTATAGACAGTTTCAGTGCCGCCAACAACAACATAAACAAAGTGCGTCTGTGGCCCAAGACAGACCAAAAAGCAAGCACGGAAGTTAACTTGGGTTAGGTGCATAATAACCATGGCAATGCACGTGCATCCGATGAAACATCTATATCTGTTCATCATTAAGACTAAATTTTCTGTAAAAAAAATTTGACACTTGTTTCCCAAATCAAGATTAATATGATTACAACTGTCGTAATCTTTATATGAATAACAATATATATATATACAATCTGTTGTTCCACCAATCTTTCATTATTTTCATCTTTTTTCTGTCATATGTTATATACACTGATAGCACACATCTGCCTTACGTCTACTTGATGTCGGCATTTACATGTCAGATGTAATATTGACATCTAGAAGACATCTGTAGGATGTTTATGGTTTAGAATGGATGTAAATCTGCTCTTTCTAAGATGTTTGGCAGATGTTTTGACACAACAACTGTTTTCCAGATCTTTAGCAGACGTAGACATACCTGTGCCACCTGGGTACTGATTGCATTGAAGTTAGGATTTAAAAAAAAGACTGACCTTTGGTCCATTTCGGTTTGCCTTTCCAAGCAGCTCTATGGATTCTTTTAGAACATGATTCAGATGATTTCTTGAACTCTCATTGTCAAGGATTTGAATAATTGTTTGTCCTTGTTTTACAATTTGATCCACGTCCAGTTTTGCAGTGTGGCCTTTTTTAACGAAAGCATCCAATTGCTTGCGGTCATGAACATCTTCGAGGGTTGCAGCAACAGCGCGCCCTTTTCTGATAACTTCGTTTAATTCTTTAACGTTATCCGCCATAGTGCGATAAAGTGTGATCTGAGGATATTAAAACACAATAAACACATTAAATAATTGTGAATTTATGAATAATTTAAAACGCTAATCATTGATGTGTAATGACTATCACATGCTAAAACTAACAGCAACATTTCACTCGATGCAATTTTTCGATTAATAGCCAAAAAACAGCTGTTATTCTGACAAAAGGAACAACTGACTGCTTACAGATATATTTCATAAAACATGTAAGGAATATATATGAACAAATGTAAACACATTTCCTCACCCAAGGAAAAGACGTCAAAACCGCAGCGATTCTGATTCTGTTGTGTAATCCTGAAATGAGTCCGGTCGGGAACTCGGTCCATTCGTCAGATTCATTGTTTTAAAAAAGAAGGAATCACAAAATGTATAGTTTACATTTCATAAGGGTTCATAGCAAGGAGTAAATATTAAAGTGCTAAAGTGTTTTGATGTATTAAATTCATATACGCATTTAAAAGCGCTTCAAAAGCAAATATCTTGTTTCTGGATAACTGACTGGTCAGAACACGTTCTGATCTGTACGTATTTTAAATTGTTCTTACGTAAATTTAGATACGTATCGATCCTGCAATTACGTCTAAATACTACGCAAAAGACACTATAACTATGTAAATATGCATATGTATAGGACATGTTTAATTTACGTGTAAATATGTACGTTTTATGTGTGAGATCAGGCTGTGGAACCATGACATTAGTTTGATCGTGATACAACTTTGCTTTGGGCAAAGATATAGTTTGATTTTCACAAGTTTCAGCTGGACTCATTCTTTCTCCTCTTCTTATTCCTGCGGCCCGAAAGGGTTCGAAATCTTTGGAGTCATCTACATCTAGAAAAATGTCTTTATCTATATTCCAAATGATGCTGCATTTCCTTTAAATTGGTCCCATGTTTATAACCCCTTGGATTTGAAAAAAACATTCATATTCCTTACTATAGTCTATGGTATACCATGGTGGAATTTCTACTGGTTATCTTGCATTTTATACTTTTCAGTTTATTCAACATGTTTTACATTTTGCTCTCATAGAGGTATATGCTTTAGAAGCTGCATGTGGTGATAATTGCTTAGGAACCCCAAACATTCAGCTGGACAAAAATATCTTACGTCTTTTACCAAATGGCAAAAGTCTCTCTTGAATTTAGCACAATGTTCATAATCAAAAGGATTTGGAACTACTATCACTTGGCTCATCGGTGTTTTAGTGCAGAGTAAACAGTCTTTCTTTTTTACCTCTGTTGCTGTATAGGTTGCCCATTCATACCATTGATTACTCTGTGCTGTTTCCCATAAGGCATCTAGTTTAGTATCACCCTCATACATGCTGTAATCTTCTTCAATGTTCCTTCGTTGTTTTTTATACAGTTCATTTACCGAGTTGTTACTGGGTTTCGCTGAGGCCTGAAAAGTTAATGATAGGGAAGTGTGGTTGTGAGTTATAGGATATGGAGCTGTGATGTTGCCTGTAACTTGAACTTGTGACAAGCATATATGACGAACAGGCATATTGTCAGAGTTTTCATTTTCATTGCTTGTTCGTTTCCTTCTGCCACACTTTGCAATTCGTTGTTGTCACAACCGGACTTTCTTGCTCATTTGCTTCTGATCTTTTCTCCTGTTCCAGTTTTTTCTTTAGGAACTCTCGTGCAGTGGTTCAGGTGATACCAGGTGGTTTTCCTTCCATTGGACTGCGGTAGGAGTAGCTGCTGCAACTTTATATGGTCCTTCCCTTCTCGGTTCGTTCCATTTCCTCCTGAACACCCTTAGATAGACTTGATCCCCTGGGGTTATTGGACAGGTTGTCTCCGTCTCCTTACACGACTCCTTTCTCTTTTCCTGCACACAAATAGCTTTATGGATAGAAGTTAGTTTTTTCATATAAGATCTTAATTGCAATTGCTCTAATGGGGGTCCTTTGTATGGGCCTCTGCTGCATGGGACCGGCATAGGTCGACCTGTAAGCATTTCATGAGGTGTTAAATGAGTAATTCTGTTAGTCTGCATGCGGTAACTCATTAAAGCAAGAGGTAGAGCATCAACCCAATTAAGTTTAGTACTTGCACATATTTTGTTGAGCTTGGACTTGAGAATACCATTAGATTTTTCGGCCGTGCTTTGGCTTTGAGGATTGTAAATGCAGCCCAATCGTTGTTTTATTCTTAAATGCTGTAATACTTGTTTTAATGTCTTTTGTATGAACGTAGATCCATTATCCGAAGATAAAATAGCCGGAATTCAAAGCGGGGGAAAAAAACCTCTCGTCAAAAACTTAATTACTGTTCCTGCCCCTTCATCTGCTGATGGTACTGCTTCTATCCAACGGCTAAATCGGTCCACGATCATGTATCTTTGCCCTGCACCCGTTTTATCATATCCACATAGTCCATCACCAAGTGTTTAAAGGGTCCTTCAGGTACGGGTATATGACCTATTGGTGTTGTTATTCCCTTTCTGACATTATACTTAGCACAGATCTCACATGTAGACAAAAATTCAGCTACCATTGCGGACAAGTATGGAGACCAATACCCTTGTAGTTTAATTTTCCTTATTACGTCCCCCTTTGCACCAGTGGCGGCTGCTGATCTTTTAAAGAGGGGAAGCTCATTTTCGGCCTAAATCATAAAAATTGTCCATTTATTTATATGTAAATTCTGCCCTACGTTCCTTTTCAAGAAAATGCTCTGTAACTCTGTCGTACCAACTAGGCGTCTTTTCCAGTGACTTGACCAGTGTCCTCTCAATGGCCAGCAGCTATTTTCATGCCTTTTATATGCCCTGTCAAAGTTTGACAGATCTCCAAACCCCAATTTTGACCAAACAACACATCCATGAGATGGTTTCATCAAGAGACATGGCCAGCAGTACATTTTCTTTTTCACAGCACTTCCAGTCAGCCGACTTTGTCATACCAGAGCTGAAAAGACCTGTTACTTTTCCCTATCTTTTGCACTAAATCAATCTTAGGTGTTGATCTGCCCTGCTGTTTAATTCTAAGTTTCTCCTCGTAAGGAAGACTTTCTAATGGCTTTGCCAAAATCAGGTCGACAATATTAGCACTGTCTGCCATCGTGTGCAGTTTGCTAGCTGGCTAGTTCAGACTATATGAATTAATGAACAAACGATCTAATATATATATATATATATATTTAACTCAACGGGAGGAAATGTGGGAATTATGTTAAACTGAAACAATGAATGTGGTGTGAAATTGTGTGAAATATACGATGAAGGTTGCAGCAGTTTGTCTTTCGACTACACATGCAAAATCCGCAATGGGACTGAGTTGGAAATGGAGACACAGAGTGATACGCGTCATAATCTGAAGACCACGCCCACACCCACACCAACCGTCTCTTTGCATTGCGAGAGAAGCTGCCGCCTCCTTGTCATTTATGATTTATAACAAAAAAAAAAAATGTCTAAAAGCTGATATGTGACAATGTGTATAGCAAACAAGCTAAACAAAAAAGAAATACGTTTTTATAAGCTGTCGATCCCAAAAAAACGAGCGTTTTAGGACATAAAAGTGGATTAAAAAGAGATGACAGACCCTCCAATCATCACGCAGACGCTCGGAGTCCGGGTAAAAATGTATTTTGCTAAAATATTAAAAACAAAGAGCGTGATTTATCTTTCGATCAGATGTGTTGCGTTCATTACTATCGCAACAGACTCACATTCCCCTTCAGTCGGTCTCTCGACGTTGTGTTGAGAGGTTGTGTTCGGCCGTGCTATCCATCCTCTCCACCGTCTGCTTGAGGGTGCTTTGGAGGATGGGAACCCAGGGAAGACAACTCTCTTAATTAGGAGGTGGGTGCCTTGATGGAGACCAGTACTGGTAGAGTCGCCCTATTCAGGTGGACCCCTATACTTGGACTAATGCCCCATACGTTGGACTCCCCTGCTGGGTAGTCCCGTATGTAGATTTCCTTCACTCAGGATTCCCATGTAGGCGAATCTGTGACCTCCCCTCCGGTGGCTCTTCCACCTGGTTATACTGTCTCCCGAGTCGGGTTGACACTTTCCCGCATGCGCTCTCTCTATGGGAAGAGTGCCGTGGCGTGTAGAGATACGTCCCCCAGTCTGTCTCTCAACACAACGTCGAGAGACCGACTGAAGGGGAACGTCTCGGTTACGTATGTAACCTCCGTTCCCTGATAGAGGGAACGAGACGTTGTGTCTTCATGCCACAATACTACGCCGATCCGCTGCAGCGACCGGGATATATCTCTCAGGTTCCTCAGCCCAAACGGTAAGTGAATGACCGCCGCCATCTTCCTTTTATACCCGTATGCACGGGGCGGAGACTGGCGTGGGCGTGCCATTCGCCAATCCCATTGGCGTTTAGAAATTCCTCTCGGAGTTGATAGGTTCTCAAGATCAAACCCCAGTCTGTCTCTCAAACAATGTCTCGTTCCCTCCATCAGGGAACGGAGGTTACATACGTAACCGAGACGTTTCCTTGTGCAGTTAAATATCTCATCTCCTTTATTTGACAGAGAACAGAGCAAGCACGTAATATCCTTATTTCCTCTTGGCTTTCATGACACATGATGACTTGTTAAAAAAAAAGTATCTTTTCAAATTTAGTTTAGCTACTCTGTATGAGTTCTATTGGTTAGACTAATAATTTTTTTAGTAGCTTAAAAAACTCAAAAGTGATTTTTAGGCCAAACACTGGATGGAATTAATCTCAATAACATTTGTGTTATGATTCTGTTCATCAAGATTTGTATCTATTTTTATCTACCAGAAAGAGTACTTTAAAAAAAGCTTAAGACTCCTTTAAGAACAGAGACAAAACCAGATCACATGAATTTGTATTGTGCCATGCAACAAACATGCGCTTTTAGTTAGAGGTCATAGCTTAAAAATAGTCTTCGTAAAGTGATAATTAAAGAGGGAGTTGTTCTTTACTTTACAGTATTAATTGGGTTTACTAAGAACTAGAACCAAAGTCATGCCTTTCATGTTCAACCAGGAAGTCCCACAGGTATTTGAAGTATAATTCTAGGCAACAAGTAGACAGTACAGTGTAACCTTGTTACAGTACATGCAACATTCGTAACATTTTTATATTTTAATTCTATTAAATTACATTAGAATGTTTATTTGTAGACAGTAAATTAAATCTGTTTCATAAACATCTGATCGAAAGCTGTTTTATTATGGCTCTTGTTTGACATATCACTTATTGACTTAATGTAAATGTAAATGTAAACAGTGCAGGGCAGTTATGCATTACTTAGTAACGCATTACTGTAGTTGGATTCATTTTTGAGTAACGGAGTAATTTAACGCATTATAATTTCAAAATATTATAATTTATTACAAAATATTATTAGATTATAGTTTTTAAACCATATCAAATCCTAGAAACTATAGCTTTTACTTACTGTAGTAAATATTAAATTATATGTTTTACTACAGTTTTCCCTTTACTACAGTTAATACTACAAAAGATTATAGCCATAGTACAGTATATTTTTGCTGCGGTAAATTCTACACTACACTACATTATTTTTAATGAGGCATAGAGGACATTAGAAGGTCAAATATTTCCTATCATATAAAGTTACTACTCCCCAATGCCTGGCGTTTACACATCAAGCCATCTAATAAATAATTTATTATCCAGATTACTGTTCCTATTGATTCTGATGATCATTAGTTGCTCAGTTGTTTTTTACATGTGGCCACCATGATACTAGCAACTAGTAATGTGACTACAGCAGTGGCTGCTGATGATCTTTTTAAGAGGGGAAGCTCATTTTCGGCCTAAATCATAAAAATTGTCCATTTATTTATATGTAAATTCTGCCCTACGTTCCTTTTCAAGAAAATGCTCTGTAACCCTGTCGTACCAACTAGGCGTCTTTTCCAGTGACTTGACCAGTGTCCTCTCAATGGCCAGCAGCTATTTTCATGCCTTTTATATGCCCTGTCAAAGTTTGACAGATCTCCAAACCCCAATTTTGACCAAACAACACATCCATGAGATGGTTTCATCAAGAGACATGGCCAGCAGTACATTTTCTTTTTCACAGCACTTCCAGTCAGCCAGCTAACTTTGTCATACCAGGAGAGCTGAAAAGACCTGTTACTTTTCCCTATCTTTTGCACTAAATCAATCTTAGGTGTTGATCTGCCCTGCTGTTTAATTCTAAGTTTCTCCTCGTAAGGAAGACTTTCTAATGGCTTTGCCAAAATCAGGTCGACAATATTAGCACTGTCTGCCATCGTGCAGTTTGCTAGCTGGCTAGTTCAGACTATATGAATTAATGAACAAACGATCTAATATATATATATATATATTTAACTCAACGGGAGGAAATGTGGGAATTATGTTAAACTGAAACAATGAATGTGGTGTGAAATTGTGTGAAATATACGATGAAGGTTGCAGCAGTTTGTCTTTCGACTACACATGCAAAATCCGCGATGGGACTGAGTTGGAAATGGAGACACAGAGTGATACGCGTCATAATCTGAAGACCACGCCCACACCACACCAACCGTCTCTTTGCATTGCGAGAAGCTGCCGCCTCCTTGTCATTTATGATTTATAACAAAAAAAAAAAAAAATGTCTAAAAGCTGATATGTGACAATGTGTATAGCAAACAAGCTAAAAAAAACAAGAAATACGTTTTTATAAGCTGTCGACCCCAAAAAACGAGCGTTTTAGACATAAAAGTGGATTAAAAAGAGATGACAGACCTCCAATCATCACGCAGACGCTCGGAGTCCGGGCCCCCACTCCTCCATTCATCCCAGAGACGCTGAGCGTCCGTGGGCGGGACATAATCGCAGCATTATCCAATGACCGTCTTGTTTCTAAGCACTGAAAAAAACTGTTTAAAGCAGCCCCATTGAAGTCAATGGACGCTGGGCTTCAACAGAGTAATGCACTGTACGCTACGGGAATGAATGAGAAGGAAATCGAGTCAGCCGACCTAAGTAGCTGATTCTGAACGAAATTGTTTTCGTTCGAGATGAACGTGTTTAACGCATTTTTAGTCAATAAAATGTTAACATAATAGTACATATATTTGACCATTCATTTTTTGACAATTATAGGGGAAGCTGAGCTTCCCTTGCAGTCTTAAAGAAATCGCGACTGCTTTGCACAATGGTCAAACCATGTGCATCTACAATAAGGCTGTGCAGAAGTGAGGTCGGTGCAACAATATGTCCTTCATGTGAACGCCAAATTTTATTAGCGTCTGTGGTCGCACCTCGTCGATGCCACATAGATTGTTCATATGGGCCTGCCTGTTGTTGAATTCTAACAATGTCATCTAAACAAGGGTGTGGTTCGATGATAACTTCTGGAGCTAATATGGCTACTTGACACCCTGACGCTTTTTTAGCCTCTGAATCTGCAGAGTTGTTAGGTTTTTGAGAAAAAGAGTCAAGAAGTTGAGTTAAGATGGTCTAGGCCAGATTTCTTAAGGATTGGGGTTACTGCAGGAATTTGAACGCTTCAGGAACAAAAGCTGATACCATGGGCGAGCACTATTTTATTCGGTGCTCTAGCCGCGATTGTTTGTAATCTAGCCCCGAATGTTTTGGCCTGGAAATATAATAATAGGAATTCAGTAACTGGACGTTTAAATATCGCTGCTGACGCTGTGTACACGATGCTGACTGCAGCCTCTCTCCCACACATGCCAAGTCTGACACACACACAGGCATGCACATACACACACCATGTGACTGATTTAAACCTATCCCTAAAAACATAATTTTTAATAGTGGAAGCAAAATATGAATAAACCAATATACAGTTGAACAAACCCATGTACAGTATACTTGAGGAGACCATTGTATACATGATACATAGATTTATCTGAAATGAGTGGGTACCAGTGTTGGGTAAGTTACTCTGAAAAAGTAATTAATTACTAGTTACTAATTACATATTCAAGAGTGTAATTAGATTACTGTACAAATTACTCTCCCCAAAAAGTATTTAGTTACTTATTACTTACTATATCCTACATCAACCTTAATTTGTTAAGTGATTCAAGGAAAGACATGAAACGGCTTATTTAATTCATTCAAATAAATAATATTAAACTACATAAAGTAGTATTATTTACTGACCAAAGTATATAATATGTGAGAATTATACATTAAAGCACAGATTTTAAAGTTAGACTTTGAATTTTAATGCCAATTCCACACGCAAATATTAAACAAACTATTTTGTTTAATTACATCAGAAGTAACTGTAATTAAATTACAGAAAAAATAATAGTAGTCCCTTACTTTTCTTAGTAATAAGTAAATTAATTACTTAAAGTAATTAAATTACAGTAACTAATTACTTAGTAACTAGTTACACCCAACTCTGGTGGGTACGGAACGTTTTCAGACCCCTTGCAGAATCTGGAAAAAGCTGAAACATTTGGAAAAATAAGAGGATTTTTGAAAATTAAGGCTTATTTTTAATTTAGTCCTGCCCTGGGCAAGTTATTTCACTAAAGAAATGTTAACATAGAGTTCACACTAAAGAATAATAACAGAATTTCTCAAAATAGCCCAGTCCAAAAGTTTACATGCCCCTGATTCTTAATACTGTATGATGTTACCTAAACAATCAGAGTTTTTATGTTTAGTCATAGTTGTTTAAGGGTTTCTTGTTTGTCATGAGTCATAACACTGTCCTCTGATCTTCAAAACAATCACCCAGGTCCTCCAGAATCGTTGCTTTTTCAGCATTTCTTGATATTTGACTCATGTCCAGCAGTAACTGTATGATGTTGAGATTCCTCTTTTTACATTGAGGACAATCAAGAGACTCACACACAACTATTACAATAGATAGAAATGTTCAGTTCTGCCATCAAAGTCAACACCATTCATCTAAAGTCATGTGGGTGTAAACCCATGAAAATGGTTTTGGTCGAAAAAAATGTATATGTAATTTCCTGAAAAATGTTTATGTATCGTTAAATCTTCTGAAGGACATTAGTGAATAAAAAATAAGATGTATAAATGAAACAATAACAATTTACACCGGAACCATTTTCAGAGGTTTTACACACACCTTTGGCTCTAAAGAATAAGTTTACCCAAGAAACTCTGTTAAAATCAGGCACAAATGATTATAAAGACAAAGTAAACATTCGTTTACACATACAGCAGGACGTAATTGAGTGAGAATGTGCTTTTTTATTCATGCTTGTAATATTTTCCTGCCTTAAGGATGAGATGCTTGAATAAACAAACTTTCAATGAACTCAAACTTCCTTTGTTTGTCAGTAACAATACCATATAAGGTTGCATTTTAAGCGTTGTATGTGTGTTTTATTTGTGAGAACTTGAATACGCATTTTTTTTAAGTGACCTTTGCACAATTGCTTGAAAAGTTATGTTTAAGGGTTACTATAGCCTGTCAACATTACTTACCCACACAATCCACAATGCCAAAATAGTCCTATCATTTCGTCATCACTTTTTTTATCTATTATTGAATTATTATCACCACATATTTATCCATTCATCACTATTGAATATACCAGTTGTACGTACGTCATAGTGTTTCAACCACTGAAAGATTTTTTTTACATACAAGGTGTTTTAGTACATATGTCAAGTTTAGGTCAGTTCATTTAAAGCTCAGAAACATTGTAAACTAGCATGAATGGGTGTTACTAAGCCATAAGTGCATTATATTTTTTATTTAAAAAAAAATCTGGTCTAAAAGAGGAAAAAGACACAAATGATCATTGGAAAATAATTAATCTGCTACTTTTCTGTTCACGAAATGTGCATCATC
Source organism: Triplophysa siluroides (assembly GCA_006030095.1). Classification (NCBI taxonomy): domain Eukaryota; kingdom Metazoa; phylum Chordata; class Actinopteri; order Cypriniformes; family Nemacheilidae; genus Triplophysa; species Triplophysa siluroides. The sequence continues at coordinate 118,101 of VCII01000544.1, forward strand.
TGCGATAAAATTTTTCTAGCTTCTTTTATGCTTGAACTTTAAGCTCTTTTTAGCAAAATAATTTATAGTGAAATACCAAAAGACAGCTCACTGCAGCTGTGGATTTGCAGATATTTATAAAACTCTAAGAAACAAATATCATGGTTACAATTATAACCAAAAAAACATTTGTAGTTGAAGCATGGTTGATTGATAAATAAATATCAAATACATTTAATTATAAACAATTTAAAGCTTTTAAAAGTAATTAATTTTACATTAGTGAAGCATATTAAATGTCTAGCAGTATGAAGTTACTATTTCAATGGGAATTTTCACAGTGGATGCTTCTAAGAATCAAAAAGCAAACTGTAACCGCATAATTATCCAAATGAACCTGCTGGAGCTGTTTTTTTTTTCATTTCCAAGAGATGTCGTGTAACTAAACCAAAACAGGTAAAGTCCTTTTCTCTTCTGTTTACCACCTGTCAATTCTAAGAAAATGTGAACTATGGTTGTGTAGCACATATGCAAATAAGGAGGTAGGAGATTATACCACTTATAAATGGATGGTTTGCAGTGTTCAGAACAATAAATCCCATCTGTTTCTCAACAACAGAGAATCTGGTAAGGCACTTTATTTTGTTTAGTGTTCTTTAAATGGTGTAAGCAAATAAATAAATAAATTAATTAATTAAATGAAAGTAATGTAAAATATTACCCAACTTACAGTTTTATAGCCTTTTTATACCATGACCTGCTGGTAAAAATCTTGGTTAGGCGCAATTAAAGGTAGCTTGGAGTGTAAAATATTTATCCTTATCATACTAAATAATCTTTAAAAATTGTAGAAGAGACTGTCAATGACAGAATTAACATTTTGGGTACATTCTTTTTCATTGTTATGTTTCAGCCCACTGTGCACTTCTTGCGCTCCATTTCTACAAATACTAAAGAGAAATGGCGAAAGTCCTCTCTGTGAAGCAGTTAGTAGCACTGCATCTTCTTCTGCTGGTGTGTGGTATGAGTGAAGGACGGGCTCTAAAGAATTCCATGATACAGTCTCATCAGTCTCAAGAGAAGTCATCAACTGAAAACAAACGAGTCCAGGACAGTACGTTGACAGTAGTGAGTCCCAGAGCTTTGGCTTTCTCTCCTTATTATGTTGGCTTGACATACTGTTCTCTTACTTAAACTTATTATTATTATGTTGGCTTGACAAATGGACGTGACATTTTGAGTTATGGACATGACATAAAAATGCTCAGAGAATGAATTTTGTTAAGAATTGAACCATCTGTTATATTTACTAAACCCTTGTTGATAGAGTCTAAACATAAAAAAATCAGTCTATGAACAAATTGTCTATTTAAGAAAGGGAAATAAACATGCTTTATGTATGTGACAAAAAAAGCACATGTTTTTTGGTAAACAACAACTTTGTAGGATTTCTGTGAAATAAAATGCAAAATCCTGAAGCAATAATACCCAATGAATGGAGAAGGGATGCCTCTTTTTAGAAAATAAAATAGTTACTTTTTTTCATTTCCATTTGTCCATTTATGAGGAATATGTAGCGTTAAGGATGTGACAATCCTGAAAATGGCACTTACCTGACTATGAAAAATCATGCATAAGAATAAAACAAATGCTTTACAAATTTGAAGAGAGATCTCACAAGGGTATCAGTACCACCAAATGTTCAAATCTGTGCTGTTACCATTGTAAAAAACCATTGGTAAAAACTTTTTTCACGGAAAGGTTGACATTTTCATGGAATTGCCCTGATGCTTTGAAGAAGTATCTTTATTGTTATTCGAACATACTTCTTCTTCTTGTTCCGCCAAATTTTCGGCAATTAATGCGGCCCGCAGCTTTTGTCATAGACCCATGAATGAATACATCAAGTCGACGGGCCTATTCGGGAATGGTGTGCAAGGACTTTTATAAGCTGTTGGGTGGGGGGGTGCGATAGGGGGCAAAAAAAAACACCGAAAAGTCCTATTGACTTAACATTGCGCCCAACCTTTACGGTTCGTAGCTCCGAGCGAGGACATCGTAGAAACATTTGGATGATAAACCATTTGAAGAGGCTATCAGGCTCTGTAAGAACATCACTCACAATGGGGTGTAAGTTGCACCCCTGGGGTGTAAGAGCCTCCCAAAAATGTTGTATACTTATAATGGCCCATAGACGGCCGCAGGAGAGTGTTGTAGAGACATGGGGGTTACACTGTAAGAAGAGGATATCAGGCTCTATAAGAACATACATCAAAATGGGGTGTAAGTTGTACCCCTGGAGCGTAAGAGCCACCCAAAATTTTCCATTCACAGGAAGCATGCCCATATAAGGCGTAAAACTTCCTGTTAAATATCTTCCCAGTACAACCACTTAGAGACGAGGGGGTGGGCTCATTTCACTCAGGCAACCAATCAGTGTCACAGGATCATCTTAAAGGTATTAAGCCACGCCCATAGCAACCAAACAGGTAAGCCTAGCAACCGTTTAGCAAAACCCATGGGGGTTGGTTCGTTTCACTCGTGGCTTGGCCTATCATAATAGCAACATGATAATCATGTTAGCATCATATTAGCGAACAAGCTAATCGTGTTAGCATAATGCTAACAATATGCTAATCTTGTTAAATTCATACTAGCAACATGCTAATCATGTTAGCATTATGCTGGACACATGCTAATTGTGTTAGCAACATGCCAATCACATGCTAATTGTGTTAGCAACATGCCAATCATTCTGGAAAACATGCTATTCATGCCGGCAACATGCTAATGATTTCGGCGAACTTGATAATCATGCTAGCAAACATGCTAATCATGTTAGCTATATGCTCAAAACATGCTAATTGTGTTAGCATTATGCTAGCAACATGGTAATCATGCTAGCACACATGCTAATCGTTTTAATATATTGCTAGCAAACATGCTATTCATGCTAGTAACATGCTAATCATGCTTACAACATACTAATCCAGGTTTTTACAAACTTTACAAAACTTTTTTCCATCATGTTAGAAAAAGTTTAAGGAAAAAACCTTTCAAACTATTCAGGACAGGCTTTGTCAAGCCAACATAACGTTTATTCTCGAACTTTACAATCTAGTTCATATCACACTTTAAACCTGTCAGCAAATTTAAAACTCCACTTTTTAAGGTACAATAGCCATTGTTGGGGTGATACACATAAGGGCTCCTTTTTGAACCTCTACAGGTACACTGGGGCATACATTACTAATATCAGCTGCCTTGAATTTTTAAGTTATATCAAATTAGCTTTTTGAATCAATTGAACTTAATTAAATTAAAGTGACTTAAAAATTTGTTTTAACATACAACAAAATTGTTGTTTACCTTATTGAATTGTAACCCTGTGTTTTTGGTGCATATTTACAGTTAATGTACACTTCAGGTCTTTAGGGTACAATTATGCGCCCAAAAGAAAAAAAAAAGTTTATATGTACCTATGTTCTGTATCTGTGTGTCTTTAGAATGCCAGATTATTGTTCACATGAAATCAAATCAAACGTTAAAGAAAGCCTATTTAAGATCAATCTAAGCATAAACGTTAAGCATAATAATGGCTGACAAAATTTACAAAGTCCTTGCTTTAACATTCCCTTCTTGGTTTCTCTCTATGTCTTACATGTTATATTTGACATGATATGCAGATTCAAGTTTGGTCAATCTTATGAGGATTTATCCAGGAAACGAACTGAACATACGATAACAGGTCAATTGGTTATCTTTTGATGGTTCAGTCTGAAAAGCATTAATGGAAAACACTTAATCGATCTGACTCAGCCTGATCAATGGGAGACAATTAAGCATGTAAAAGCTTGATTCTGAGTATTTTCTAATAAAAAACCTCACGCACATGCACAGTGCAATTATACGTTTGTTCACGTTTTTCAATATAAATATTGAAAAAATTAATGATACAACTGCAAAATAGTGATTTCATACAAGCCAGGGGCAACAGATACCCTTTATTTCATTACTTATAGCAAATAAAGAATGTCTTGTTGTTGGAATTGTTAATAAAATCGGATCGATTCCTTCATAAAATGCAAACAAATTGAATTTACTATGAAGATGAGAACACAAGTACTGGTGATAACTCCAACAGTGGTTAGTATAATGCACACTTAAGTCACTTGCACTACTGTATAGTCTAAATTGTTATCTGTTCATAACCACCTGTACACTAATGTTCACAGTATATAGCCTTCTGCATATATTGTCCATAGTACATACCGACTGTCATATTGTCATAGAACATTCCTTCTGTAAAGTATTTTCATAATAGTTTCATAATAGTTTTTTATGCCATTGTATAGTATTTTCCTAATATTGTATTCTGTATTTATTCACACTGTATATCCTGCACTTGCTAATTGCACTTCTGGTTAGACCTAAACTACATTTCGTTACACTGTACTTGTATATGTGTAATGACAATAAAGTTGAATCTAATCTAATCTAATCTAATCTAATCTAAAGAGCTCAGGTTGTAAAAGCTCAAGTTTTTGTAATTTAAGGATGTTGTTACACATTTTACATTCAAGGCAAAATAAAAGTTAATTCACAATAATCTACTTTATTAAGGTCAAGACAATGAAGATCAATCCGAAGATGAAAACACAAGTACTGGTGATAACACCAATGGAAGTTAGTACCAGAGCTCAGTTTTTCTTTCAAGTTTTTGTAATTTAAGGATGTTGTGACATATTTTACATTCAAGGCATAATAAAAGTTAATTCACAATAATCTACTTTATTAAGGTCAAAACAATGAAGATCAACCCGAAGATGAAAACACAAGTACTGGTGATAACACCAACAGTGGTTAGTACCAGAGCTCAGTTTTTCTTTCAAGTTTTTTTAATTTGAGGATGTTGAAACATATTTCACATTCCAGACAAAATTAAAGTTTAATCACAATAATCTACTTTATTAAGGTCAAGACAATGAAGATCAGTCCGAAGATGAGAACACAAGTACTGGTGATAACACCAATGGAAGTTAGTAACAGAGCACAGTTTTTCTTTCAAGTTTTTGTAATTTAAGGATGTTGTTACACATTTTACATTCAAGGCAAAATAAAAGTTAATTCACAATAATCTACTTTATTAAGGTCAAGACAATGAAGATCAATCCGAAGATGAAAACACAAGTACTGGTGATAACACCAACAGTGGTTAGTACCAGAGCTCAGTTTTTCTTTCAAGTTTTTTTAATTTGAGGATGTTGAAACATATTTCACATTCCAGACAAAATTAAAGTTTAATCACAATAATCTACTTTATTAAGGTCAAGACAATGAAGATCAGTCCGAAGATGAGAACACAAGTACTGGTGATAACACCAATGGAAGTTAGTACCAGAGCTCAGTTTTTCTTTCAAGTTTTTGTAATTTAAGGATGTTGTGACATATTTTACATTCAAGGCAAAATAAAAGTTAATTCACAATAATCTACTTTATTAAGGTCAAGACAATGAAGATCAACCCGAAGATGAAAACACAAGTACTGGTGATAACACCAACAGTGGTTAGTACCAGAGCTCAGTTTTTCTTTCAAGTTTTTTAATTTGAGGATGTTGAAACATATTCACATTCCAGACAAAATTAAAGTTTAATCACAATAATCTACTTTATTAAGGTCAAGACAATGAAAATAAATCCAAAGATGAAAACACAAGTACTGGTGATAACACCAACAGTGGTTAGTACCAGAGCTCAGTTTTTCTTACAAGTTTTTTTAATTTGAGGATGTTGAAACATATTTCACATTCCAGACAAATTAAAGTTTAATCACAATATCTACTTTATTAAGGTCAAGACAATGAAAATAAATCCAAAGATGAAAACACAAGTACTGGTGATAACACCAACAGTGGTTAGTACCGGAGCTTTAACATTCCCTTCTTGGTTTCTCTCTATGTCTTACATGTTATATTTGACATGATATGCAGATTCAAGTTTGGTCAATCTTATGAGGATTTATCCAGGAAACAAACTGAACATACGATAACAGATCAATTGGTTATCTATTGATGGTTCAGTCTGAAAAGCATTAATGTAAACACCTTAATCGATCTGACTCAGCCTGATCAACGGGAGACAATTAAGCATGTAAAAGCTTGATTCTGAGTATTTTCTAATAAAAACACCCTCACGCACGTGCACAGTGCAATGATATGTTTGTTCACGTTTTTCAATATAAATATTGGAAAAATAAATGCTACAACTGCAAAAACAGTGATTTCATACAAGCCAGGGGCAACAGACCCTTTAAAGGAACGCACTGTACCGTCTGTGTGGGGCTCATGTCTTCATTTCATTACTTATAGCAAATAAAGAATATCTTGTCGTTGGAATTGTAAATAAAATCGGATCGATTCCTTCATAATCTGCAAACAAATTGAATTTACTAGGACTAATGTAAATGGGTGCATATAAACAAACAAATCAACAGTTTACGTAACAGAGCATTGCAATGTCTGTTATATTCCCTCCTGTTTCTGTTTTAAGGATGCCATGTTACATTTCAAATAAACATGCCGAAAATCTGTATCTATTTCTTTGAGTCAATCCGAAAAGGATTCATCCAGGGGAGACAAAACAAGTTGTTGCTGACAGTGACAGTGAGTAACAGAGCTCAACTTTATTTACTTGTATTGTTTCTCCGTTTCTTCCGGTCACCTCAAAATGCAATCCCATCATGTTATATTTGCATGAAATATAATAAAGATCAATAATCTATTTCTTCAAGGTAAATCTAATGAGGACTCATCCAGTGAAGACAACACGAAGGCTAATGATAAAAATGACAGCAGTGAGTAACAGAGCTTTTTTTGTTCCATCCTCTGTTTCTCTCTGTGTCCTATATGTTGCCATGTTATGCGAAATGCAGATTAAAATTGAATTACAATACATTATTTCACCAAGGTCAATATCATGAGGATTCATCCAGGAGTGACAAAAGGAACCATAGAGGGCAAAGACGTGAGTGCATCATTGTCTTTCATATTGCTGTTGCAACTAATTTGACATATATTATTTCACATGCAGAATAACAATTATTTGCGATAATCTATTTCACCAAGGTCAATCTCATGAGGTTTCATCCAGGAGTGACAAAAGGAACCATAGAGGGCAAAGACGTGAGTGCATCATTGTCTTTCATATTTGCTGTTGCAACTAATTTGACATATATTGTATTTCACATGCAGAATAACAATTATTTGCGATAATCTATTTCACCAAGGTCAATCTGATAAGATTCATCCAATCAAGATGAATCAGTGCAGAAGATTCCAGTGAAAGCAGTGAGTGACACTGTGTCTGTGGATTCCATGTATCCATTGTATATTCTACATGGTTTGCAGCTCATTAAATGTTACTTATTCTTGTGTATTTTACAAAGATCAACATCAAGAATTTAATTTGAAAATACAAATAAAAACACATCATAGCAAAGGTAAATGTGAGTTTTTTCATGTTCAATATATCATAAATATACTG